>ML394725.1:0-31119 GCA_005239525.1 Nicotiana knightiana
CTTATTAAATTATCTATTTCGTGATTATTGCTAGATTTCTTTGCTTCTTTTTCTCTTAGTAACATATCTAATTTATTATCCACTACTGCTATTATAATGTTATTTTGTTTAATTATTACCTGGTCTGACTTAGATCCTGGTATAAAATCTTTAAAATCTTGTGAAAAGGGTATTTTTTTTTTCAATAATTGTAAGGCTTCTTTATGTATATCTGCTATTTTCATGAAAGAGAAATCGTTTTTAGCTCTTCCAATCTCCTTTTTATGTCTTCTATTTCACTAAGCAATTGTTTATCAGTCCTTTTGTCTGAAGAAAATATTATTTTTTCTATTTCTTTTTCTTGTTCGAGTTCTATGGTTAATGTTTCTATTTCTAAAATAATACAATTTTTAAGTTCTGGGTTGTTTAATTTACCTGCTTCTGGTCTTTCACAAAGAACTAATTGTATTTCTAACGGCTGTATAATTAATAATATATTCTAAGGTACTATATATTAGTTTATAGTGGCAACTTATAAATCTAGCAAAAATATGTTGTTTCATAAAAAAATTTGGTCCAAAATTCTAGTCTTATCCTAAAGGTGCACTGTATTTAAAACTCTTTTTATAATATTCTATTATTCTCTTGCTTTCTAGTATATCGCTTGCTACAACTGTTATTTCCCAATGAAGTCTATTTAGTATATTATCTACTTGATAGTATTCCTNATAGAGGGGGGGTATGATATTTCGATGAAAATGTATTTTCTTTGAATAGAGGTTTGCTTAAGAAAGTTATTTTCTTGAATAGAGGTTTGCTTAAAAAAGTTGTTTTCTTATAGTTGAATTCATCTTTATGAATATTTGTAAAAGTAATACCTATATATCTAGCGTACCAAGTTTTTTTCATATATTTAGTATCTTATTTCTTTTGTTTTAATAATATTATCCAACTATATTCTAAGGCTGATATTCTATCTATGAGNAGTTTATTCATGAACTATAATAAGCCAAGAATCTTTTCTTTCAGTTAGATCAAGACCAAGTTGCTCAGAAAATAGACTAAGTAATAATTTTCCTTCTCCTAGGGTTACTCCTAAAAAAATTATGTAATTTTTACACAATTCCATCTTTTTCTTGCTAATTATTATTCCATTTTCTACAAACAATCTAAAGACTGTTTGTAAGTGCCCTAAATGTTCTTTCATATCTTTACTAAAAACTAGGATGTCATCTACATATACAAGTACAAATCTTTTGTATTCTCCAAAGATATTATCCATTTTTCTCTGGAAGATTGGCGGTGCTGTTTTGAGCCCAAAAGGCATTACTAGCCATTCAAAATGTCCTTCTGGACAAGTGAATGCCGTCCATTCTATACTATCTTTATGCATTTTTACCTACCAGTACCCTGATTTACAGTCAAATTTACTAAAGATTCTTTTTCCTTGTATTCTGTTTATTAATTCATTTTTATCTGGTAATTTATATCCATCTGTGTTCGTATTATCATTGAGTCTTTTATAATTTATTACCATTCTAGCCTTTCCTCTTACTATTTCGCTATGGTTCCTTACCATAAATGCTGCCGATCTGTGTCTAGATGTTGATCTTCTTATTACTCCCAATTCTAATAGTTCTTTAATTTGAATTTTNCCTGCCGATCTGTGTCTAGATGTTGATCTTCTTATTACAACATGAATCAAAAAATTTGGATACCATTAGGCTAATCAAAATAGATAATTTAAAGCACTTAGAATATTTAGACTTAAAAATACCCTTTGAAAAGAAATACAGAAGTTAATCTTCTGGCTCTGATACCAGAAATAGAGTGGGGTATGATATTTCGATAAAAATGTATTTTCTTTGAATAGAGGTTTATTTTTTATTTATTTATTTATTTATTTTAATCTGGACTTCGTCCAGTCATGAATCCTGTTTTATTGTTCATCTCTTTCTCTTAATCTATATCTTAACAACTATCTTCTTTAACCACACCCTGGTCATGGCTGTTTAAAACATCCTCTTATCAAAAGGAATTTATAGCCACTTTAATGCCTAGGAATTTACAGGTTAATCCATCGAAGTTATTAAGAAATTAAGAGAATAACCATTTACTAGGTATAACAGGTTAAAAGAAAAATAAGAAACTTAAAAGGATTTTTTTTTTTTAACATAAAACTTGTAATTTACATATAGGGGAAGATATTACAGAGAATATAAAGCATATAAAACTTACATAGTTAAAGAGTGAGGTGAATTTTCCCTTTCGGGAAAATCCGGAAACTTTGCTCCTACTTAGCTTACTTGCACAATATTTAAGAATTTACAACGAAGGTTTTATACTAGAGTAGAGGATATTTTGGCTAAGAAAAGAGGCATAAGAATTTCTTGGAGAGTTTGGTTTTGAAGAATGATTTTTTGCTTCCGTGTTTTTCTAGGTATATTACCTGTGCTAGTGTCTACCGTGAATGTTTGTTGAGGAGTCTTTTGGAAAGGTGTTGAACTTGTAGATTCTATTAATTCTTGTTGACTTATTAGAGATTCTATTTCTATATCCTCATTTTCGTTTTCTACATCTTTTATTATTTTATCCATTTTTTCTAATTTTAACTGAATACCATATCCTTTCCTATATCCAATATTATTTGTTCTTAGTTCGCATCTTTTAAAATGTGTTTTAACTTCTTTTATGTTTATGTCTCTTAATTTACATGAATTATATAGATGAGTTTGAAGTAGACATAGCGATAGAGGGGGGATAATAAAATTTCTTGTAAAATAGTCATTACATGATAGATGGACAGAATTAAAGAAGTCAAAAAAGAATTAAGAAAATATTCTTTTTTCTTGTATTCAAAGAAATACAAGTGTATCATATATTATATATATAAGAACATGAAGCGCTAGGAACACAGGGTCGGGTTATTTTAGGGATTGATACACTTGTAAATTGATTCATCGACTTATAACCTACTCAGATGTATCGTTGAATATTAAAAACAAAACGTCTCGACTTATATAAATTAATCTGTTATAATTGATTCATCGACTTATAACCTAGTGATGAATGAATGTAATTCATTGACTCTATTATAATACAAATAATGAATACAGTAGCATAAACTATAACATGCTATATATGTAGTTAAAGTAGCACGAAATATGTGTGTTATATACATACACACACTAACATATACTAAAACAAGTTATATATACGTTATAGTATTACAGTGAAATGTTTGTGTGTGTGTATGTATATATAAAGAAGAGCGAAAAAAGGAAAGAAAGCTCGTGCATCTGAGAAGAGAGGCTCCTTGCACACTGGAGGTGCGATCAGCCTAGAGACAATAAAAAGAAGATTGGTACATAATTACTTAATTTATTTTAATTTTCAAAGTATATCTATTATTTTTATTAACTAAAATTTATGAGTTTTCAGGAAAAGAAGTTGGGGCATCCAATGAACCAAGATGAGCTATTCAAGGAGACTCATATTGTAAAGAAGAAGAAAGAGACGGATCCAGAAAGGTGGGTCGACGGCCGAGACTCGACTATACATGTAAGTTTTCACTTTTCATTAAGTATTTTGATTTACTTTTATATAAATTTTGAAATACTAATTCAATGTAATATTTCTTATAGGATCGCTTCACAGCTGACGTGGAGGAATTCATATGCAGTCAGCCACCTAATGAGTCGGGCGAGCCAATCCAACCTTCGGACGAGGATGCTGAAAGAATATGGATGGAGGCTACTGGAGATCCAAAATGGGGCAAGGTATACGAGCTTCCTACTAAAAAATTCCATCGCTATAAGTGTGGAATGCAAGGAATAGGGACTTCCTCGCAAGGCGAGCAACTTCATGGGGAGAGCCTCTCCGCTATGCATCAGACTGTGACAAAGCTCACATCCGAACTAGACGCGGCCAAGGAAAGAGAAAAGCTTAGAGATGCTCAGTATCTTGGCATCCAAGCTCCGTACCATGGCATATAGCTCAGCTCAAAACTCTCCTAGCTTCTGGAGCTTTTCCGATTCCCCGGTCTCGTGAGACATCGCCAGAGGCTCGACTTGAACGTGAGCATTCCTTCCGTCCTCTCCGTGCTCGTTCCTCCCATCCTCCCTGTGATCGTTCTTCCCGTCCTCGACAAGTAGACCCTTCTATATACCGTCTTGTAGATGAAAGTTCATCAGACGGTGATGATAATGACGGTGATGATAATGATGTTTTACAAAACACTCCTTGACTTTTATATACTTTGAACTAGACAAATAGAACCGGATTTGAACTAGTTATAATAAGTGTTAACTTAGTATTGTTAGTTTCATTTGTTAGTTCTATTGAACTTTAGTTTGTTGATTTTAATGTGTTTTTTGAGTTGTGTTGTTGTTGTTGTTGTTGTGTTATTGTTGTTGTTGTTGTTGTTGTTGTTGTTGTTGTTGTTGTTGGGTTGTTGTGGAGATTTTTGTATTGAAATTGTATTGTATGTATTGAATATTGTTATTCAGGGATTTTGGTATGCTGGCAGGTGGTGTAGCTGCCAAAACAGGCATTTTATGCCAAAATTATTACCCAGAAAAGCGACCAAAGTTGGTCGCTTACCTATAAAAAAAATTGACCTTAGCGACCAAGGTTGGTCGCTTTTATCTAAAAAAAATTAAAAAATTAAATATTGGCGACCAACTTTGGTCGCTAATGAACCCAGATTTTGACATAAGCAATCAAAGATGGTTGCTAATTTATTAAAAAATAATATCCTGGAAATTAGCGACCAACCTTGGTCGGTAATGTACAAAAAAAAATTAAAAACTTGAAAATAAGCGACCAAAGTTGGTCGCTTATGAACCCAGATTGTTAAATATATATTTTTTAAAATAATATATATTTTAATTTAGAGACCAACGTTGGTCGCTAATACTTAAATTTTAATAATTAAAAAAATATCGTAATTTATATATACAGACCAACTTTGGTCGGTAAATTTATATGATTAAAATATTATATCGACCAAAGTTGGTTGCTATTTTGTTTACACTGAAAATTTGGTCCTTTTACCTTAGCGACCAACTTTGATCGCTAAGGTAAAAGGACCACCAATATATCGACCAAACGTGTTTGGACGCGTTTTGGTCGGTATATTGAGATAAGAGATCAACTTTGATCACTTTTTGTGGTCGCTAATTAGCGAATTTCTAGTAGTGAATGTCTCCGATAGGAATATCCTTGATCATGTTTACAGTGCTTTCTGATATTATGTTTTCAAGACCATTAAAGTCCCAATTCTTATCAAAAATAAAATTCTTGACCTTGATATTACAAGGTTTATGAATAGGTCTCTCAATCTGATAGACAGAACCTTGCGAAGTCCAATTATCCCACCAAAAAAGAATATTACCAGAATTTATTTTCCATCTAATATTGTGTTCAACCTTATCCTTAATGAGAAGGTCTTTCCAGGCACTAGAGTCCTTGGAGGCACTCCTCTTAGAAATAGGATTACTTCTTTGACAATATTTAGCCATCAGAAATTGAGACCAAAGTGTGTTCTCGGTTCTGATTCTCCACCACCTTCTAGCAGAGAAGGAGTTGCAAATGGCTTGTAAACTTTTGAATTCAAGACCTCCTTCATCTTTAGGATAGAACATCTTATTTCAGGAACACCGATGATAGTTGTTTTTATCTTCTCTTTGACCCCAAAAGAAGTTTAAGAAGTGCATTTCAATCTCTTTCAATAGTCTTTGGAGGTTTCAGAGCAGCAAAGACATAGAGAGTTGGGACTGGAGGATATGCTTGATGATAATGGCTTTACCTCCAGAAGATCTTTTTGGATATATCTGCAAAGTAGCTTATCTTCTTCCTGCCAGAGTAAATAGGACAATCTAGATAGGTAAATGGAAGCTTAGATTATTTATATCCTATCCATTTTCTAATATTCCTATTAATTTGTCTGCCAATACCTTCATGAGTTACGAAAAAGCTTTTATCATTATTAATCTCCTGTCATGAAGCTTGTTGGTAATTTCTGAATTGTTTCATGATCAACTTTATAGAGTGTTTATCCCCTGAAGTAAATAGAACAAGATCAACAACATACCCTAAATTGTTGTTTTGAGGACCCTTTTTCTGCATAGAGAATACTATAAAGCCATCCCTGTGGTGAAGGTGATTGAGTGCCTATTAAGTGATTCTGCTGCTAGAATAAACAAAGCAGGGGATAAAAGATCACCTTGTTTAAGGCCTCTAGTTGATTTGAAGAAACCGAACCTAGTGTCATTGATGATCACTGAGTACCAATTATTTGCAATCAATCTATGAATCCTCTCAATAATTTCTTCAGAGAATCTCATTTTCTAGGACCGATGTGAGGAAAGTCCGAGATAGTGTTTCATAAGATTTAGACATATCCAACTTGATGACTACATTATCATTCCTGTTGCCGGACAATGGATAATCTTCTGAGTGAATAAAATATTTTCAGTGATCATTCTGCCTTTAACAAAACAGATTGATTCTCAAAGATGAGCTTCGGAAGCAAGGTATTCACCCTCACGACCAGAATCTTTGAAATTATTTTTTTTAGAGAAGTTAGAGAGGCTAATTGGCCTTAGTTGTGAAAAACAATCTTGGGACTTGACCTTGGGAATAAGTACAGGACATGTATGAGTAAAATATTTGCTCTGCTCAGCTCCTGAGAAAAACGCTTTGACAAAGTCAACAACTTCCTTCTTAATGATATCCCAAGTAGCCTGATAAAAGTGTCTAATAAAATCATCGGGACCAGTTGAGCTACTTGGATCCATGGAGAAAATAGCTTCTTTGATCTCCTCCTTAGTAGGCATTTTTAGCACATAATTTTTATCCTCTTCTGTAATTATATTTTCACAATGTCTAAGGATATGCATATTGCAACCACTATTCTGTTTAGTAAAAAATGTGTTTCAAGTAATCAATTGCAACATCAGAAATGTCTTTGTTACCCTCAACTCAATTTTCTGTCTGTTCTTAATTTTAAAATTTGTGACCTGACTCCTCCTCCCACTGGTTGACTCCATTTGACTTGGGAGCAAGCGACGGTTCCTGTAATTTCTATGTTGCATGCCCATTCCTTTTGCTACTGTAAACTGAGATCCCGTTCATCTCTCTTGTTGCCGGTTGTCTCCTCTTATTTGTTTAATTCCCTCCAGAGTTGGGAATTTCAGTAGTTGATGATATGTTGATGGCACAACCTTCATCTCGTGTAGCCATGGTCTCTCAAGGATAATATTGTAGCCCATATCTCCGTCTACTAATTCAAAAAGGGCCGTCCTCATTACCCCATTGGCCTTCGTGGATAGCAATATTTCCCCTTGGGTTGTTACGCTTGCCAAATTGTACCCGACGAGGAGCTTTGTAGCCGGAATAATGCTCCCGGTTAACTTGGAATATTCGAGCACTCTCCGTTGGATAATATTTGTGAAACTACTTGGGTCAACCAAAACACGATTAATTTTAAAATTCAAAACATTAAGGGAAATTACTAGGGCATCGTTGTGCGGTAGTCGTAGTCCATCTACGTCTTCGTCCGTGAAAGTAATGTCATCACCAACGACTTTCCGGAGTCCCTTACTGTGGGTTACTGATACCTTCGTCTTTTTATCGCCGAAAATGTCACACCATTAATCTCGTTCCCCCCGAAGATCATGTTAATCATTAGACGATGAGGGTTTCTCCTTTTTTCGAGGGTTTCACATCATCTCGGTTGCGGCGATAGTTATTTTTAGCCCGGTCACTTAAGAATTCTCTGAGATGGCTGTGTTTTAAGAAATGTCTCCACCTCCTCGCGCAAATGCTGGCAGTCCCCAGTCAGGTGGCCATTGGTCCCATGGTACTCGCACCATAAATTAAGATCCATCTGACTGGGATTGGATCTCATTGGCCTCGGGAATTGTGCTTCCTTAATATTCCTCATAGCCGACACTAGTTCCACAACGTTGACGTTGAAGTTGTATTCATTTAACCTAGGGTAGAAAGAGTCTCGGGAGCCCGATACCTCTTGGTCTCGCAATGATCTACTATTCCAGCCGCGATCAGCTCTCCTATCGGTAGCGAATCTATCCGCCGATTAGAAACCTCTGTCGCGTCCTTAGGCCCTTTCATAAGCAAAACCGACCTCTAGAAGATCGTCGATCTGTGTCTAAATCATCCTTCGATTCTTCTTATTCTTCACCCGGTCCCGATCCTTGGTTGATGCCGAGAAATCGAGTTGTTCATCCTCAATTCTTATCTAAGACTCATACCGGTTGTGAACATCCGCCCATGTTGTAGCCTCAAACTCGAACAGACTCTTGTTTCATTTTCGGGAAGCGTCGGAACTTCTCGGATTCAATCCTTTGGTAAATGCTTGAGATGCCCATTCGTTTGGTACGGCTGGTAGCAACATCCTTTCTTTCTGGAATCTGGTCACGAACTTCCACGGCAATTCAGATTTCTTTCTAGAATCTGCGTTGTTTCGTTTGCGGAAGGACCAGGAGGAACTGGACCTCGTCCATTCACGTTAATGAAAGCACCCTACAATGCCTGCCTCAACTCCATCATGACCTGATCTTGTCGTGATAGGTGGCTCATAATAATAGCCTTTTGTTGCTTCCTCAGGATTCTTACTGTTTCAGCGACGTGCTCGTCTTCAGCATCATCATGAGTCGCCTCTCGAACATGTCACCGATATTACCCGCCATGGACCGGCGTGGCCGCTTCCACCTTGTTACGGGTATCGGTGATAGAGTCTTCGTGCTGAGGCTGATTTCCTTAGGCATCAACGTTGTGTGGGACGTTGACATTATTATCTGCTATTTTTATAATTTTTTGCTAAGAACAAAGAATCAAACAGGCTAGTAATAGATGCAAGGATCAACTCAATTACGCAACTATCTAAACCCCATGGTGGCGCCAAAATATTTACCGGTAAAATAGTACAGTTGAATTTATAGGCGGTTTATAGACCAGTGAATCGATTTGAATACAAAATAATAACTAAAATAAATAAGAATGTAGGACTTAGCATTCAAATCGAGATAAAACAGCAGAGATCTTGGTTCTGGGAGTAGAGCTTCCGGAGATAGCAATAACGATATTAATAAGCAAGAAGATAAAATGTTATTGAGCTTTCAACAGTATAGCATAAGTTTGTCAAAAAAATTCGTGTCCTTACAATGGCTGTTGGACTCACTAATTATAGTTGCACCTGGGGAACAAGGTCCTAGGATTAAGCCCCTCTTAAATGACAAATATGGGGGTCATTGAAGAATGTGTAACAACATGCTATGAATGTCATATTCTTTGTAACAGACTACATACTTAATGCTACAGAATATTCTCCATTGAATGTTCCCGGGTGGTAGGCCTTTATTTGTTTTTATGAGCAACATTCCCTTACAACCGAGATTGTTGCTCCCGGATTTGATTTCCATTTGTCTTGCTTTCCATCTATTTCCGGTTCCACGTGTCGCTTTATAATGTGAGAATTTAATATGAATATATTTTACCCTATACAATAATAATATTAAATATCAAGTAAACATAGAAAAAACCCATTATGCACCATACCATATGCATAATAATCGATCCAAGTATTAGCAAAAAGATAAACCCTTCAATTCGAGCAAGCACCACTTGTCTTTGTACACAAGGGTGGATGTACGGTAGAGTGTGCGGGTTAGGGCGAACCTAAGTGATTTTTTCTAGGACCCTGTATTTTTTGTTAAAGTATTCGCTCTCTGTATATAGATAAAAGCAGGCCGAACCCAGTAACAAAAGGGGATGTTCAGCGACAAAGGTTCTGGGTTTCAAGGAAAATGCCTGGGTTCGACACCTTTAAAAGCAGCCAGTTTTTTCTGTTAAGAAATAAAAGAAACGAAGTTCCGAAATTAGAAAATAAACATTGAAGTTCCAAACTTGCGTATTTCTATTACTTCTTCTTTTTCTTTTTAAAAAAAAAAAAAAAAAAAAACTAACTAAGAAATAGTATAGTAGTCTTAGTTATTGTTTTATTTTAAAATTTAGAATCCATACACTTCAAATCCTGACTCCGTCCCTGTTTGTGCATACGATTCATATCTGAAATCTCATTTTTATCTAAGACATGCTGAAATTGTACAAGTTATGGGAAAACCATTATCATTTATGGATAGGTAACCACTTACCTCGATACTTTCTTGCTAGAAATTTCTCTAATTCAATTAAAATGTACCAGTTCCTTCAACAAATCTAGTGGAATACAAAATAAACAAGATAATTACATCATTAACGCTCCTAACACAGTTTAATCCAGCCCTAATCTACAAACCCTATCCCCAACCAATTGATTTCTACATGAACTGATTAGTATAGAAGATTTTTACCTCATCATGTAATTTACTGTTTATAACTGATACTTTATCATCTTTTATAGGTTACCAACAAATACTAATGAAATTTTACTTAAAATTAATAACTTGATAATGTAAAAAAAATCAACTGACAACGTACAATTATCTGCCAAAAGGAAGTCAATATATTTTCCTTCAAAGCCAAATCACTATTTCTTTTTGAAGCCGGTAAAGAAAACAATATTAAGTGAATAGATGAACGCTGAGTGAAGCAAATATTTCTAACCAACTACTATTTTTAAAATACAACTTCTTTCTAAACCCTATTTTACAATTTCAAGTCCAACCTACATTCCTAATCTCGCCAACTAACCTCATTTTTTCACTTCCACCTCAAGAGAGAGAAAACCAAAACCAACTCTTGTCCACTAGCCACCCAATCACAATCCTACAAAACTATCAATAATAATAATAAACATTAATTACAATAATTATAAGAAGTATAATAATAATCAATCATTGACTATTATAGTAAAAGGCGAGTCTTGAATCGACGATAAAATTATCTCCACGTGATATATAAATTATGAGTTCGAATTGTAAAATTAATTATTAATGCTTGTAGTAGGATACGATCCTTTATAGCGTAAGTATGGGATATTTTGTGCACTTAGGTGCCAGTGGACTATTCTTACAGTACCTGTTAACATGACATGTGGCCCAGTTAAACACTGAGGACAGCGTGACGGCGACGATCTTCCAACTTCGCCGGCGATTCTTCTCTCTCTTATTACTTGTTCAACTCAACTTTCTACCTGTCTCCTCAACGTGGCCATGTTCTTCCCAGCTGTTTTCCCTCTCTCCTGGCCCCCACACGGTTTCTCACCTCCCTATATAAAGCCCATACCCTACTTCTCCTCCCTTCATTCAGCCCTCAGTTAATTAAATTATCTCTCTCCGATTCACTGTACTTTCTGATTTTCTGTGATTTCTACATCTTCTGAGATATGGCATTGAAGGCTATGACGGTGTTTATTGCCATTGTGGCGGTCTTATCGGCGGTTGCTTCTGCTCAGGAAGTGACCTCGGCTCCGGCACCATCGCCGGACCAAGGCGGCGCGTTTTCACTACCGGCTTCCGGCGCGATTGTCTGCTCCTCATTGATTTTGTCTGTTGCCGCCCTTCTCAGGAACTAGACGATCGATATCTCTCCTTCCTCGTCGATTTGATGATTATTCATTGAGTTGTTTTATCTCCGGTATTTATGTAGATACACATTGTATATTTATGCATTTTGGATTTTGAGTGAGATTTTTTTTTTTGTATTAGTAGGGATTATTGTACTTGTTTTGTATAATAATTGGTTTGGCTATATAATAAAGACAGTTTTCGTTTTGTATTTACACACTGTTTCCTAACAAGGTCATGTCATATGAGTGAGATTATATAGAGATGATCGAAAATTCGAGTAAGCTATGTATACCTAAATTTTCCAATATATTGCGATAACGAGACCAGCTTTTCATGAAACAAGTTATAGATGAAATTACATATTCATGATTCTGCAATATAATACTAAGATTTATTTTTTATAATTAGGATATTATATTAACAAAAGATATTTAACTTAGCGAATAAATCGCAAAACGATTTCTTTTTCTTTTTCATAATCATTTGGTATTCGAAATTCACTAGCCAATTAATCTAGTAAAACCTAGATCACACATTTTGTTTATCGAGAATAAAAAATTTGATCAATATTTTAAAATATATTTTGTTAACATGAGAAAAATTGTACCTTATAATAGTATTTTTTGTGTAGTTTTTGTATATTTAAATTTTAATTTTAAAATACTAAATTAAATGAATTTAATTTAACTTTAAAGTCTAGTCAAATTGACTTTTGATAAGCGAAATGTATCATTCTAAATTGAAATGCAATAACTTTAGAAATGTATATGCAACGAAAGTTTAGCGTATCCAATCTTACCTCTTACGGAGAGTTATGTCAATGAATTCCATTTATGACCGTAATAAAAAGTATTAGTTCACCAATTTTGTGGTAAAAATTGCACGAGGTATTATATTTGGTCGCCCCTATTTAATTTATATTTATTTTTTTAAAATTTTTAACTTGTACTCACTTTTTAAATAACTTCAGCCCCCTTTCTTCTTCTTCGTCTTCTTCTTCTTCTTCTTCTTCTTCTTCTGTTACTACTGTTGTTGGTGCTGCTATAGAACTTCAGTTCATGGGATGATTGCCATAAATATGTTTATCAGCGCTGAAGTTCGCCAGTTACAAAATAAAAACTTCGCTAGTTACAGTTACAAAAACAAAAACTTCAGCAATTACAAACAAACGCTTTGCGTTAAGACGTGCACAAGTTAAACAAAAACTTCAGCAAATAGATAACAAAATTTCAGCTACTTCAGCTCTAGAGCTGAAGTTCGCCAGTTACAAAAAAAAACTTCAGCACTAGAGATGAAGTTCGCCAGTTACAAAAACAAAAACTTCAGCAATTACAAACAAAAGCTTTGCGTTAAGACGTGCACAAGTTAAACAAAAACTTCAGCAAATAGATAACAAAATTTCAGCTACTTCAGCTCTAGAGCTGAAGTTCGCCAGTTACAAAAAAAAACTTCAGCACTAGAGATGAAGTTCGCCAGTTACAAAAACAAAAACTTCAGCAATTACAAACAAAAGCTTTGCGTTAAGACGTGCACAAGTTAAACAAAAACTTCAGCAAATAGAGAACAAAACTTCAACTACTATGCTTAAATTCATCAATTACAAACAAAAACTTCATCACACTTGGTTCAGCACACTTGCTACTTCATACCCGTCTACTAGAATGCCGAAGTTTTGTGTGATTGTCTTTGAAAACGGGTACACTTGCAAATTTTTTTGCAAAACGAGCACAAGTTAAAACGTGACACAAAAAACGAGTATAGATATAAATGTCCCAATTTTGTGTGGCATACTATAGAAAAACAAATTTGTAAAAGCAAACATTAGAAAGATTTTCAAAAAAAAAATTGAAAAACTTGAAAATCTCGTGTTGGTTTGCTGAAAACAGACGTCGCTCTTTGAAAATCAGACAAAAATATCTCTTCGAACTGAAAGCAACTCAAAGTAGTAGGTTCTCATGATATTGTGAAGTGAATATTCACTAAATTTGTTCTCAGAGAAATATTACTCACGTATAATCTGTCTACGCGTACTTTATTTTTCCCCAATAGCAACATTTCGACAAGTCTTTGGAAAAAAGTATTTTTACTCTAAAAAAATTTGGCCAAACAAGCTACTAATCTTCTCAATTTGATAAAGACACCACCACCGTCCCGATAAATATGTACCTCACCGACATCCAAATAAGCTTAAAAGTTCCAATTAAAGTAAATGATCAAACACTTATCTATGTATAAGAAATACATATCTTGCCTGCATTTATAGGTGCAAACACGAATAAATTTCTTCCTCTCTCTCATCTGGGGCGGATCTACTGTGAGAGGTAGGGTGGTACGGCACCTACACGCTTCGGCTAAAATTTGGAAAATATATCTATATATCTAGATCAAAATGTATATATTTATTAAATGCCAAACGCAATACAAAAATGAGAGTGAGTGTCACTGGCAGAGGCAGACCTGAAATTTGAAGGTCCAGGGTGCACTTTTTGATTCAACTAAAATCTGTTTTTTGTATATAGGAGCCTACTATTAATATGTTACTTTTTTCTTAAAGACATGTGCATGTGTACATAAAAATTTTGTCAAACTTTACGGGTGTTAGTGACTCCTCTACTTATTGCATAGGTCAGCCTTTGGCCACTGGTTCAACAAAGGCTTTGAAGTCTTTTGATTCCTAAATAACTCGAGCTCGAATCTCTGTGAACACTATTAATGCTCTGGGTTGCTGCTGTTGCTTTTCATTTTCCTTGTTTATTCCTCTTTTCCTCCGTTGAGCTCTAAGGCCTCACCTCTGTTTTTCTTCCTTTCATTTGTTATATCTCCCTCTTTCTTGTTATTCTTCGTATTATTATTGTTTTTTTTTCTGAATATCTTTGCATTAATTTTCCTTTTTTTCCCGTACCAGTATACTTACTTTAAAAGCATTTCTTTCGATAAGTCGTTTCAATTAATTTTAGTTAATATAGTATCTATTTTTTTAGATGACGCAACATTAATTTATATATATTGGAATATAACTGAGCAATATGACTCTCTTCTATTGACTTTTAAGAAAATAAATGGCTCGAGTTGTAGGCATTTTTGAGTTGATTCTCAATTTGAAGCTTTTGCTTTGCAAAGAATTACTATATAAACTTGAGAATTAAGATGAGAAAATGAACTCGAGAATACGGAAGGTAAATTAATCTAGTTAAACAAACAACTTGTAGAAATTAAGCAATTTTTTAAGAAAATTTTATAATTGGAGGTGCTCTTTCATTAACATCTTTTTTTTTTTTTGGGCAATTTCTTTCATAATATAATTTACATTTATGCTCGAAAAACAGTAACTAGACAAAATCGAACATATTTTTTTATGTATGTGAATAGAAGGCTTAATCGACGTAATCGGGGTAGCAAAATCCTAATCGAATCCACCCGCCATTTTCATTTGGTCGTTGTGGCTAGAAGTAGATATACAATATACATAAAGAGTGGCCCTGCAGCCTCTAAATCTTGAACCCGCCTGTCTCCCATCCCATATAAGTAGATTTAGCCAGAGCTTCCTGCCACTTATATCTCCCCGCAATAGCTCCTAAATGACAAAATCAGGAGAAATAGACTAGTGATTTGAGGAGGCGTTGTGATACATTTTAGTGTCTCTTGCGGCGACAAGTTACGAAGACAGGAAAAAGAATGATAAGAATAAACACTGGGGACCGCCAAAAACATGTCTTTGCTTTTATTTATAGTTATATCATACACATTGCAGTATACTTGGTTAATCTGTAAGAAATACAATCCATATTCACTTTATGTCTCCTTTTTTTGGTTATCTTTTGTTATTGTTTTTTTTGGGGTATTTCATTTTATGGTTCAATATGTATATCCATGTCCCCTGCCTGGAATGTCATGTCTGCACCTCAACTCCAACGTATATCACCAGGGGAATTTGCACTGAAACAGCCAAAAGAAAATTATAATTAAAACAAAAGATGCCTGAAAATGATAAGTACATAAATAAAGCAAATAAAATGGTGACTTCCATAAAATAGCTACTTGATTCTTCACCCACCATCACTGGCAAAAGAATGTTTTTCTAATTTATTCATCACCTAAGATTCGGATAAATCTGTTTAACAGCAAGAAAACCATATACTCCCTTTTTTTCGTTTTCAGAATTAACAGGGTAGAGTCATCAATTCTAACTTCCAAGGATCAATTCATATATAAATCTCCTATAATTAGATGATGCAAGAAGTAGCGGGCAGCAAAATAAGATGCAAGAAGTGGAGCAATATCATGAAATTACATCCATCTTCCCTAAGTAATGACATGACAAGTGAATCCAGCTCACTCAAGACAAAATTGGGAACATAAAATTCGACCTTTCAACTCTTTTTCAAATGAGTCAACCCTAGCCAGTGCCCAGGCCTAGACAAAATCAGCTAACTTGCAGTGTTTTCTTTGAAGGACGAATGCTAGTCATAGCTGGAGAGCTTCTCTGGGAAAAGCATCTCGTCTAAAAGGGGGCTGGACTCGGCTGTTGTCCAGGCCTAGCCAAGATGAGCTAACTGGCACTGTTTTCTTGGAAGTTGGAAGGTCCGATGCTAGTCCTAGATGGAGAGTTTCTTAGGGAAAAGCAACTCGTCTGGAAGAATCTAGGACATACTAAAGTCAGACATCGACAACCCATTTCACTCCGCTAGTAGCTGGTTAAGACTCAATATGACCAGGGAAAGTGATAATGGCTTACCTCACAGTATGCAATAAATTTTGTTGCCACTTAGAAGAAATACAAGCTGTTTCGAACTTCAACCCTGCAGTCGAAGAATGCTCTCAGTGAATAGCACACTTTTTGTCACAAATACATCAAAAATAAATGGTTGACCATTAAGGTTATCAGCAATGGCTATGAAAAGATACTAGAAGAGTTTTAAATTGGAACGATAAAAGAAAACCATAAATGCATGACTATAGAATAACCAGTCAATAACTATGTGAAACATCAATTTGAAAGGAAAGTCTTTCTTCTTTTTTCCCCATTACATTACAAACAAACCCTTTGAAATCCTTCTACATGAAAAAAAATGCAACCAACAGAAAAAAGCAAAAAATGTAGAACTTACCCTGAAATTACTATAAGCATTGCCACTGTTCACCTTATTCTCAAATTGCCAAGGAAGTCTGAGAGCCTGAAAGTAACAGTGATATGTAAGATCAAATCAGTCAATTACGGACCAAAGGAAATAGAAAACACCCTTCAAAATTGCCACCACAACACAACGAAGAAAAAGTTTGGATGATAGGTGTAACCTAATATTTTTAGCAACCACTGTGCTTCCATCTTCAGAACCAAGATGACGCAGTATCACTTCCTCCAGCCGGCCATCACGGTATTGATGCTGCAATAGTGGGGACCATAATATACATAAAGCAATCAGGCATGCGTTGTGAAACAAATAAATCAAAGGCTGTTAACCACAACAATAACAGAGACAAGAAAGTGGAAAAAAGATAATCAGAAACAAAGAAATACTGCTAACTTGATGAATAGATCTGTAAGAAATATGTAAAGTTTTACCACACAGTGGTATTTAGAAATTACATTACCAAGCCACCAACCCATGGGTGTGTTAGCATGTAAAGAAATATGTAAAGTTTTATCGGAAACATCCATTACGGAAGAGAACAGTCCCCTGTGACATCAAGTAACTACAACCTATATTCATAATCAGAAGGTAATCAATTTCAGCATTACCTCGAACTATGAAACCAAATCTGTCACCAAATTCAGACACCCTCCTCATTCAATAAAGAAACCAAAAAACAAATGAACAAGCAAACATATGAATTCCAGTGAAATAGGGCGACAGCACCGCACTAAACGGGAGTCATCCCTATATCATTAGGGCATACATTTCAATCTACGCTAAGTTGGATCACGTTTGAACCGCATGCTCTTCCAAAACTAAAATTCTACTTCAGTGTCATTCAATATCTCAACTGAAGCTAAAAACAATTGTCAAACTTACAACTAGTTATCATTAGAATGTCCTGGGAAGGATATACTATTGATGAGACCCAAAACAATAAGCACAACCTTCACCAATAGGAAGTGTAATTACGATCGTGCATATTAGATGAAATAAAGTGACAAGTTGGAAGAGTAATAAATGTATATTTCATGGTAACACAGGTATAAGCATGAGGTTATGGAACTAATGCACAGCACTAGAGATGAGAATGCATTGGAAATCGACGAGCAATCTCTTCTATTATCATAGATCTGTCGTAGTCAAACATCATAGTATTTCTCTTCTTTGGGTTTATTGGTTAATTTTTTCAATGATGCCAACCAATTCTACTAAGGAAGACATTTTCCAAACCAATTTGTGAACGACCATTTTCTTCTCACTGTGAAATTCAAATACCTGGAAAAGTTGCACCAGATCCAGCCATCCAAGGCTATAAACCTCCTCATTTGTTATCGTACCTCATATATCATTAAATATACGAGCATAAAAAACCTATCATTAGGATGGTTGTCTATAAATGTTTGGAAGTACCTTAGAGAGGTTGTAGTAAACCTAACCAAGCTATTCAACGTACTAATAAGGTGTGGAAAGAGGTTAACCGGTAGAGACGGGGGAAAGATTAAAGAGAGAGAGAGAGAACATTGTTTCTGATATATAAGAACAAAAGAGATATTCTAATTGTAGGGTTCAATTACGAATCAAGTGATGAAACTTTTGGAAAGAGTGATTAAACTATTGACTTTGGAATATTCATTTTGACAAGGTAAAGTATTAAGAGTGGTCTGAATCATCTACAACGAAGTAATAAAGCTTATGGAAATCTACAGAGAGAGGAAAAAGGATCTCTGCAAAATAATCATTTTTTCCAGATATGGAGTGCTAAGAAAATTCTTTCAATTAATGCTAGAGAAGAAAGAAATTCATATCAAATATATAAAATGTCCTAAAAGATACCATAATGCAGTGGCCATAAGTGTAAGAACAACGAGAAGGGACAGAGAGAGTTTCTCTAGCCGTGCATTCATAATCTGGATCTCCCTTGAGCCTTTACTTGTTTATTCTGACAATGGATGAGCCAACCAACAGTTCACAGGATGAGGTTTCATGGTTATGTCAATTGACGAGATAAGTGAATGAGTCAAACAGAAACTTGATTAATAGAGAAACACTATAGATAATTTGAGTTTTAGGATAAAAAGAACCAAACGAAAATATATTCCCTCAAAGTTTAGCCCCATTCGTGTACTTAATGTGGCACTTCACTGTGCTGCAAATATATTCTCTTAATCTTTCCTTGACGGATTTATCATTAATAAGGACTCAAGTCATCCAAACATCATTTTGTGTACTTCAAGTGGGCAATCAGAAATGTTGTTAAAAGCTAGCTTAGCTTAATCCCTAAAGCTCAGTGAAGCTCAGGCTGTGCGCTTGCCTCGCCTAGTATGGCGCTTCAGTGTAGGCATCAAGGTTCTAAGGCGTGCCATGTCTTCACCAATAGCACAATAATAGACAATAAATATATTTGATAAAACGATACTTTAGTTGTTAAAAAATGTCATGACTAACTTTTAGTGATCAAGTATAAGAAATTAGAAATTTAGCATGAGAAAACAAGCCACTAAAAGCCTAAAATTACATCTTTTCATCTACAACAGAAATTTAATACGGTCTTTGAACTTGATGGACATGATTCTTATTGCATATAAAGCTTAATTATAGTTTTTACTGTCTTTTGTCCAAATAATTATTTTTAGTGCTTATAGATTTTCTTGCAATACATTTCTATATTTTATTTTATTTTCATTGACGGTATTCTTGCTAATGTCCACACTTTAATAAGGATTTGTGCTTAAAGCCTCAACAAATTTCAGTGCTTTTTGCGCTTTTGACTACCCGAGCTATCAAATCCAAGCAAACGTAACCGGTCCATCCATCTTTTAGAATTAAACGTCCTCAAGTGTTATTGTTTGAGATGTCAATGCATCTACAATCCATTTCTGTAACTTAACAGAAAGAAGCTACCATTATTTGGAAAACAAAAATATATGTTATGTTTACAGGAAAGGCATCAAACTACTGTTGGCATCAAATTCTGAAGACAGACAGAACATTAGTACCTTGTAGAAACAACTAGCTCCAAATGGGCAAGTCCCATTGCCAAAGTCAAAGTGCTTGCAGTCAATAGACCTGAGTTCAAAATTGGAAAACGAAGAGTACATCAGAGAGAAAAAGATATTTGCTTTCCCTAGGAACAAGGGGGAAGGGGGAGCATTTTATAGATGCACAAGTTTCAGCAACATAAAGACAGACCACCCAGAATTAAAAGTTCACTCAGAAAGTTCATGCTATATTTTCCGAGAGCTTAGACATCAAGGCAACAGATTTATTTTCATTATACAGAAATTCATCAAAATTAGATTGGATGCACAGAATAAATTTATCATAGAATAATGAGTATAGTCAAGAAGGTCCATCTTTGGAAGAGTAGCAGCACTTGCCAAATAAATCAAAAAACATATGGGACTCTACCTTGGGTAAGTTCGAAGTTGAAACAAATAAAACCATGTCATTTCAAAGCCTAACGAAGCTTTTGGATAGACAGAAAGTCAGATGAAGGTGACAAGAGGATAAGGGTGAGTTAGTTTTTTCTACTCAGTTGATTTTTAGCAAGAGAAACTGAGGAGAGAAAGAAGGTCATAAACAAAATGTTTAGTTTCGTTTATTCCAACGAAAAGCTGGTGCAAAGGTCCTTTTGTAATGCCAAAAAGAACAAATACTTGATTAAAACCAAATGACACACATCCCTTTTTTCCTACTCATAGTCAATTCAAAAAAGATTTATCACTCCTCACCTCTCTTTTTTTGTCTTCTAAATGGCCTACTCTCCTTCCTCTTTCTTCCAAAATATATTTAAGAGTCCCATTGGGCTCATAACAATAACTACTACTTGGAAATTAGAAAACACATCTCCCACAACACCATAAGCTGACTTTTCAGATCTCACTACCACTAAATGAACATAATTGTTGTCATGAAAAGGATCTTTCTTTTTTTGGAAAACCGAGAATTCTCCGACGGCCAACAGGCACATAGTTCAAATCTCCACAGATAATGGGCCATCCTGCTACCCTTCTCAACTTAAATACCAAACTATTGGTCCGTGGCAAGGTTTGAATAAGTACTCTTATCACCGAACCAAAGTGTTATAGGTATTATCATTTTTGTTAATAACCATGGTATCCGGGCCAGCACATGCATACCTCTACTAATTCCACGGGATACTTGTTACCTCCCAAACAACACAAGTACTGGTACCTATAGGCATTATCATCAAATAGATTACCCTGCTTATCATTCCCTAACGGGCACTTGTGATCATATGCAGCAGATTCTCTTAACAAAGTTCCTTTGAAATGATTGAAAGTATGGCCTAATATGTTAATGAATGTGTTGCAACTGCAATTTAAAAAATCACATAAAGTACTTTAGGAACTTTCCATGTTTGTTGTTGTTAGTTAGTTGTGTAAATAAGCAAAGTCTTACGTGGAATAGGAGTAGTGTAGGTATTGTGTATTGTTATAAACATGGGTACTTGTATTATAGTTAACATATCAATAATATATTTCTCTCGGCTTTCTCACATGGTATCAGAGCCGTGGTGGTGAAACACATCCGGGAACTAGAATACAGAGCCAGAAGTCATTGTGCCTCAATTTTCCGGCGACTTTTAAGGCTATCTTGCGTTGTCTTGCTCTCCGTCGGTGTTGTGCAAAATCCAACACTACCACAAGATCCGTCATCGTCCGGCGACCAAACCCAAGTGAACATCTCCGGCAGCAGCCTTCTCACACGCCCTAAAACACCGTTAGAAGCTAGGGTTGCGGCGAGCGCGTAAGCTCATGCGCCGGCGGGTATGACCACTTCCAGCCATTTTTTGAAAAAGTTTCTTCAGAAAAGTTGGGCCATCTACTAATTCTGAACTCAGCCTTACTGGTTCGTTTTATTCCGACCACTTTGAGTTTTTTCCGGCGACTAGTGTTTCCTTCGTCTGTTTCAGTGGATTACAGTTGATTCTTTCTCTTATTTGGTAATAATTTGCTAGACCTCTCTTCAATCCAACGATGTCTCTGGAATTTGATGTTTTTGGGCCTAAAAACACGAGTTCTGGAAGTTCTAGTGTTATGATTACCTCGGAACCTTTAATGGGAAGTTCAAACTACTTAGCCTGGGCTTCGTCTGTCGAGTTGTGGTGTAAAAGTCAAGGTGTTCAAGATCATCTAATCAAAAAGTCTAGCGAAGGAGATGAAAAGGCCATAGCACTTTGGGTGATCGATGCTCAATTATGTAGTATTCTGTGGCGATATATTGATTCCAAGTTAATACCCTTGTTTCGCCCATTCCAAACATGTTATTTGGTTTGGGAAAAGGCTCACACTTTATGCACTAATGACATAACTCGTTTCTATGATGTGATATCGCGGATGACAATTTTAAAGTAATGGGAATTAGATATGTCTACTTACTTGGGAAAAGTACCGGCAGTCATGGAAGAGTTTAAAAAATTGATGCCAGTTTCTGCTAGTGTTGAAAAGCAACAAATGCATCGACAGAAGATGTTTCTAGCTCTTACCCTCGCTGGACTTCCTAATAATCATGATTCAGTACGCGACCAGATTTTGGCTAGTCCGACTGTCCCCACAGTTGATGAATTATTCTCTCGAATACTTCGCCTTGCTCCAGCACCAAGTCACGCAGTGATCTTATCACAGACACTTGACTCCTCTATTCGCGCATCCCAGACAGTGGACAATCGGGCATCTCAAACTATGGAGAATAGATGAGGAGGAGGTCGTTTTGGAAGATCTAGACCCAAGTGTTCTTATTGTCACAAACTTGGACACACTCGTGAAGTGTGTTATTTCTTACATGGTCGTTCACCCAAAAATGCTTATGTTGCCTAGACCGAGACAACAGGTAACCCGAGATTTTCTTATCTGAAGGAGAATATAATGAGTTCCTTCAGTATCGAGCAAGTAAGCAGATATCTCCATAAGTAGCCTCAGTTGCTCAGACTGATACTTCTGTTGCTGGTAATTCTTTTGCTTGTGTTTCCCAGTCTAGTACTCTACTAGGACCATGGTCATGGACTCAGGCGCTTCTAATCATATCTTTGGTAATAAATCACTTTTGTCGAATATAGTATATTTACAGTCTCTTCCCATCCCACTGTTACTTTGGCCAATGGGTGTCAAACTAAAACAAAAGGAGTTGGACAAGCTAATCCCCTATCTTCTGACACTCTAGATTTCGTTCTTTATGTCCTTGGTTGTTTTTAGTCTTGAATTTGTTAGTCGTTTGACTTGTGCCCTTCATTGCAGTATATATTTTATTGATGATTCTTTTATTATGCAGGACCGCAGTACAGGACAAACGACTGGCACAGGGCGTGAATCAGAAGGCCTTTACTACCTTAACTCACTCAATCCCTCCACAGCATGTTACAGATCCTCCAGCCTGGTTTGGTAAGCTCAGCATAGTTTGGCAGGAGTTTAGCATGACTCGTAGTGAAGCTGATCACTCTGTGCTTTATCGGCATTCTGCTTCAAGTCTTTGTATTTATCTAGTGGACTATGTTGACGATATAGTTATTACTGGCAATGTCGCATTGATCAGGATGGAACTATCAATCTGAATCAGCATCTCTTCCATCACTTTCAAACTAAGAATCTAGGCAGATTAAAGTACTTTTAGGTATTGAGGTTGCTCAGTCTAGCTCAGGTATTGTTAGTTCACAAAGAAAATATGCTTTAGACATTCTTGAGGAGACATGAATGATAGGTTGCAGACCTGTTGACACTTTGATGGATCCGAATTCTAAATTTTTTTCAAGACAAGGAGAGTTGCTTAGCGATCCTGCAAGATATAGGCGGTTGGTTGGTAAATTAAAATATCTCACAGCGACTAGACCCGACATTTCTTGTAATGTGAGTGTTGTAAGTCAGTTTATGGATTCTGGATGCAGTTGTCCGCGTTCCTCAGTATATAAATCGGCTCCAGGCAAAGGGTTATTATTTAAGGATCGAAATCAGGAGCAGATCGTTGGATACTCACATGGTGATTGGGCAGGATCACTTTTTGATAGACGTTCTACGTCTAGATATTGTATTTTAGTAGGAGGCAATTTGGTATCTTGAAAGAGCAAGAAACAGAATGTAGTTGCTCGGTTTAGTGCAAAAGCAGAATATCGAGCAACGGCTATGGCAACATGTGAGCTAGTTTGGATCAAACAACTGCTCAAGGAATTGAAATTTGGTGAAATCAACCAGATGGAACTTGTGTGCGATAAAGTTGCCCTTCATATTGCATCAAATTCGGTGTTCCATGAGAGAACTAAACACATTGACATTGACTGTCACTTTGTAAGAAAAAAAATACTCTCAGGAGAGATTGCTACAAAGTTTGTGAAGTCGAATGATCAGCTTGCAGATATTCTCACCAAGTCCCTCGTTGGTCCTTGTATTGGCTATATATGTAACAATCTCGGTACATATGATTTGTATGCATCGGCTTGAGAGGGAGTGTTAGTTAGTTAGTTGTTGTGTAAATAAGCATAATCCAACATGGAATAGGAGTAGTGTAAGTATTGTGTATTGTTATAAGTAGAGGTACTTGTACTATAGTAAACATATCAAACTCTCGTGCTTTCTCACAGATGCACTTCGAGACAAGTTACATCCATGCTAATAGTTCTAACATCCAGCCATGTTCACAGAAATCCAAAGGAAAAACAATGAACACAAAACGGAAAAGGGGAGAGATGAACCTGAGTTTGGCTTTGTAGTTGTCAAGGATATCTTGCTTTTCTTCTTTTGTGGAGTACCAAACGACACTTGGAATGACAAAATATGAAAGCTTCCGGCATACGGGACAGGTCCTAAATGTAGAGTTGATATCAATCCCAGAGGAAGGAGAACCACTGCGCCAATTCCTGATACACGATATACAAAATGGATGATCACACTCAGAAAGGATCCCAAACTTCCGCTCTGCTGCAGTTGTCTTGGAGAGTACACGTTCAAGACACACACAACATTCTATTTCTTGACTATGCTTCAATAAATCAAGGTGCTTTTGCCTCTTCTCACATGTTTTCATATGCTCCTCTCTTTCTTGAGGCCTTAAAGGATGCAAGCAATGCTTCGCACATATTGGACATAAATCTCCATGAATATATGGACATTTTTCTCCTCGTGGACAATTACCAGCAGCAGCAAGAGAGCAAATTGATTGATCAACTGGATTAATTCTCTTCAACTCAACAAAGTTTTCAATCTCTTCCACATGATGATTCTCTGAACTTTCACTCCATGCAGCTTGGTTGGGAGGGTAAAAAGATCTGCCTGAAGTCAAATACTCAGCAGAAAGTCCTGCACCATCTGCTAGCATTCCAGGAGATAAGGTGGTGGGAGAAGGATCTGAGAGCAGATGTTGAGCTGGAGCTGACGAAGATGGAGGTGAATGCTGTTGAGAAACTTTAACATGTTCGTATCTACACCTGCTGCCATAGGCACATAGTCCTTTTTGGTAGTATGTGCATACCTGCAACAACAATCCAAGTAAGAGCAATTAGATGCCAAAGTGGCCAATCAACTTTGATCGCCAAAAATAGAATGTCCAGAACATTACATTATTTGGAGGGTCTTTCCAAGCATGTGAGAACTCACAGTACTCCCCTTTCAGACATGCACCATGTACAAAGAACTTGCAAAGAACCCTGGAAAATATATAAGCATGTCTGTAAGTGCATATGGCCATCTACAAGAGACCACAAAGTCATTTACAAATTTCAATTAACAATAAACTTTGCTAATCAATATTTTCCTTTTCCCGGCATAAAGTTGTCGATCAAATTCTTTGTTGTATAGTTATGGTAAAAGGACAAATGATCAGAAATGCTAGAGTGATGATAATTTACCTCTTCAGATATTACCTTTTAACATTGCTAGACATACTCCATCAACCCCAAAAAAAAAAAAAATAGTCTTAGACACCATATAATAAGCAATTAGTTTAACGTCTTAAGTTCAACTACGCAAAAATTATTTCTTCCAAGTGCACAGCACCTCAAAGCACATGACACAAACCGATGGCAGAAAGCTCCTTAGTGGCATCTTATCAGTCAGGAACTTTTTTATAGTACATCTCAAGTAAATACTATTGTTAAATAGGTTGTTCGATAGATTAGACTTACACGTATTATATATGAGTCAATACAAGTGACCTACATAAGAAAATTTGAGTATAAATTGAAAGGTGGGAATATAAGGGCCCAAAAAGCCATTTGTCTTAATGCGTTCTTTTGATCTTTTCTCCCAGTTCTATGAACTTTTCACGTGATACCAGAACAACTAGTGGTCCTCCACTCGGGTCTCACCACCATCCATATATATGAGAAATATTTTGGCGCACATGGTCCAAGAAAAAAAGAATTACGTTGGCACAAAAGAGGACATGTCACACAGACCTAATTAGAATAAATAAAAATATGTATCCTCTCCAAGACTCTCTCTGACTTTGAAATTTCAGATGAGGTGGCTCACATAGTTCAACATGGTATCTCTACATTATAAGAATTACTTCCTGTTCATGTAGTTGGATGTTTCAAAGAAGAGAAAATTGTGCCCCGTAGTTCTCCACAATCTGCACCTAAAGTTTCTTTGTCTTACGTGAGTGTTGCCCATAAACCAACAATCCCACAAGACGAGGAACATAGCGCCAGTAAAATCTAAGAAGTTGCACGAAAGTTGAACCTGGTACGTACTCACGTACCCACACCAAAGTTGAAGCTTGCATGCACCATCACACGCCGATCAACTCCCCAGATCTTCATCTTCATGTGCTTCATGTGCTGGCGCATGAATCTATTTCCGACCATACTCTTGTGAGTTTCTTTTGTTGTGTAGGATCAACTACTCATTCCAAAGCCACCCACCGCAGTCTTGGATTTTTCTTACCATTGGAACCCTAGGGCAATAACTAACGACGTTTTCTCGGTGAGGTTTAACACAATTCAGACTTTTGGCCTTTGTACTCGACTTCTAACAATCCTAACCAACCAATTCCTAATTCTTTTGACGACAAGAAACTTCATATGGTAACTTAAGTCTATTCTTGCCGGATTATTTTGGTAACTACATTAGACTTAAATCAAACTTGTGAGTTGTGACCTCTTCTAATGCATCTCCGATTATCCTGACAAGTGTTCCAATCAACAAACCATTGAATAAGATGTTCCCGCAACTATTTCCAGAACTTATCCTCTTTGTTTCAAGTTTCAACTATTAGATGGTCCTTCAATTTGTCATAAGGATTCAGAAAATTTGGTCACGAAGAAGATGGAATCTATTACTTCTCAGCCTTGACATCTTCCATTCAATCACATGACAAAAACATTCAATGAACATCACCACAAAATTTATGTTGAAACACATATAATCATAAGAATATACATCACCGTAATCAAAACCTAAGCATTACGATTGCAAAATGGAATTAGAAAAAAAAACTATGAAATCATTCAAATCCTAAGGAAAAAAAAGGGCAAAATGATGAGGCGAGACCAAATTAATTTATATACAGAAACCTTACCTTTTGGACATGGCATCAAACTATCGACTGAAAGTCGATAGCCCAACACTCCGAAGTTGAAAAATTGAAAAGCCAGAGCGAGAATTGAGCGTTACGCTCACTCGCTCTGGCTCGTTTAAGGTGGAACGTAGGTGGGGCTAGGGCTTTTGCTTTTGGCGGTTCGATCCCAATGCTAACTGCTGAGGCTAGTTTCCCCCTCTTCTCCACCTTCCGTTTTTATAGTTTTTGAGGTGTGGACCCAACGTTAGAAAATGAAAAGTTGGGAGGGCGATTTGGAATATCTGGAATATTTTGTTGGAGTAAAAGTGAAAATGATTAGGGTGTGTTTGGTAAGAAGGAAACTGTTTTTCATGGAAAATGTTTTCCAAAAAAATATTTTTATAAAAATGAGTGATTTTATCACTTATTTTCCCTTATTTGATTGGTGAATGAAAAATATTTTCAAGTGTTTTGTTAAAGAATAGAAAATATTTTTTATTCTTCTCTCCTCACTCCATTCCCCCAAGTCCTATTTTCCTTGCTCTCCTCCTCCCCCCCCCCCCCCAAATTAAATACCCAATATTTTTATGACTCTATTTTCTGTAAGAATTTAATTATTCTTCTAAAATTTCACCCAATCCAAAGGAACTAATGTGTTGGTTTACTTTTTTACGCAAAAAAACGTTGAAAATTGTGTTTCATAACTAAAAATAAAATACTCTTTTTTTGATTAAAAAATAAAATACTCTTTCTGAAACAAGAAAATAAAATACTCATTTTATTAAAACAAAAAAATAAAAAAAATTCTACATCATGAAAAGAAAATACTTTTTTTGTTGAAATGAAAGAAAATACTTTTTCTACATCATGAAAAGAAAATATTCTTTTTTGGTTGAAATGAAAGAAACTTTTTACTACATCATTTTGTTGAATAGAAAGAAAATATATTTTCTTCATCATGAAAAGAAAGTATTTTTTTGTTAAAAATAAAATAAAATTATATCATGAAAAAAAAACTCATTTGTTGAAATGAAAAAAAAAATCTATCTTTAACATGAGAAGAAAGTACTATTAATAACATGTTTATTTAGGATAGGGGTGGGGAGTGAGGGTGTGGGGTGAGGGCGAGGGCGATGGGTGGGGTGAGGTAGGGTAAGGGTGGGGTGGGTGGGTTGGTGGGGATGGAGAATAGGGTGGGAAAGTTGAAAAAGAGTTTTGTGTTATGAAATATTATATTGTGTAGTGGATGTCTATAACTTCTAAAGAAGTTACTCTCACTACTCTTCTCCATTAACCTACCACTACTTCTTTCAATTATTGTTGTAACTCCCGCACCTCCATAACCCTCTCCATGATCTTCCCCCATGATCTAAATGGTTAATACCACGTTCATGACATCCTTTTGTATTACCTCAATGTCATCCTATAAATAGAGGGTTTGGGCATCACATTGTATACACTTGAATACATGGAAGAAATAAGAATCTCTCCTCTCTTTCTCTCTATATCTCTTATCTATTTTCTTATTTTCTACTTTGAGCTTAGTTTCTTAACACGTTATTAGCACGAATTGCTATATTCTTCTTATATTTTCTATAAGAGATGAAAGCTTTCTATGTGAGTTACAACCTTGAATCAATTTGGTTGAGCCTGTGAGAATCTGGGCATTTCGTTGCCATATCAATGTTGTGTTTGCTTCTATTATACATGGAGTATCATTTTTCAGTTTTCATGAATTCTGCAATTAACTTACGTTAATCTTTAAGACTTGGTTTAATTTGTGTTACTTAACAATTTAGTTTCATTTGTGCAGATGTATACATATGGAGTACCTGCTTTAGAGTGACAAACAAGAGCATATTACGATGTCTTGACATCATCTCCCATATGTACTGCTCCGACAGTTTGCAAGCCAATATTATGGAACTGTTAACTATTGAGAAGGTTTCTAATTAATCTTATAAAAATAATAAGAATTTAAATTTATGTTGTGGTCAAAATTAATTTTGTATAACTAAGATAGTTTTATTCCCTTTATATTTGATCATGTAGTTGTTCATGAAAAAGATCAATGTGAACTTTCATTAAAGTTCGGGAGAAAAATAATTGATTATTAGAAAGTAGTATATCATGAAAGGCTCAAGGTGAGTCCACTTAGACTTATTATGTCATTGTATAAGAGTAAGACATCAGGTTTGAATCTTGGTGCACTATGATGATAAGAGTTAGATTTGAGTCCCAACTCATTATGGCCTAACATGCCTTTATATGAGTAAGACATTGGATTTGAGCCCCAATGCACCATATTGATGATATATGATGACTAAAGAAAAGTATTTTTCATTAAAAAGTATGGACTTGTCCCACTTGATTTGCTCCATTCTTGAAGTGAATGTATAGCTAACGGTGCATAATAAGTCTAAATAAAGACAAGTAGTTGACCAATGAACGTGGGCGTGCCAAAGATCAAATAATAACAGTCATCATTTTGGTAATTGTAAAAAGGAGAACAATAAGGATTCTCAAAATGGTCCTTCAAAGGTGAAGGAATATGTATCAATGTGGTCTGTTAATACGAGACACATTCACATGATTATAGTCCATTCATTGAAAATGTGACTTGTGATAAGCATTGTAAATGCATGCTCATTCCTGAAAGTGAATGTGAAAATATATATGTGATTCAAATTATGCATAAGAATGTATTTATGCATGGTTGAATAAATACTACAACTCACCTCTACGGGAGGTTTGAGAGAAAGAAAGATAATAAATATTATTGTATGGTTACATGAATATGTCATTGGTCGGGTACATGTGGTACACCAAAAAATATTTTGTCATGTCTTACAAAAAGTTATTAAAGGCAAAATTAAGCAATAAATGATTTTGCTTATTATCTTTGACCATGACAATTACTATAAAATGGTAATGGAGATAATCACCATATGGATGGTGTGACAAAAGATCTTGTAGTACAAAATCGATTAAGAGCTCTGGAAGAGCGAATTCTTTACTGCCCGGATTAATAAAATTATTCTTGACATTAATATTGTAGTAAAACTCAAAAGAAACTTTTTGAGTTTCAAATGTATTAGCCAAAGTGGTTGGCATATTGAGACTATATATGAAAGGAAGATTGAATATCTTCATATTACTATAATCATACCGGGTAAATATAAAATGTTACCCGATTTTTCTTCTATTCGTACTACACAAGTATAAGCATGATTATAGAATCACATGTCACAAGTAAACAAGGGGTTTACTAAAATAAATATTAGTTGGCATGACCGGTTGGCCATCCCGGTTTAATTGATACAAAAATTAATTGAGAATTCACATTGGCATGTGTTGAAGAAATGGAAGATTCTTCAAGAATTCTCTTGTGCTGTTTATTCTCATGATATACCATTTAAGGTTGGGATTGAATCCCTTATTTCTGGAACGAATAGAAGGTGATATACATATGGGCCCAGTCACCTATCATGTGGACCGTTTACTATTGTATGATTTTAATAAATGCATCTATTCTATGGTCACATGTGCGTTTGTTATCAAGTTGCAGTTTGGATTTTGCAAAGTTGATTGCTCAAATTACTAAAGCATAGTTCTAGAATATAAATTATGATGATTTATCTTGATAATTTTGGTTTAAATTCAAGTTGGTTTAGCAGAAATTGTATGCCTCCAATTATAACTAAACCATTGGTTATGAGAACAAAACTCTCAAATAGAAATTTTGTATGAGGTGTATTATTTAATATACAACAACACTTGTACGCATCTAGCCAACAAGTTATGAAAAAATTCTCCCTGTCACAATTGGTTCAGGGTCAGGAACCAAATAATTTTCATCTAGAAATATAGATGTGCTATATGATTTAATTATGCCACCACAATGCACAAGATGGGTTCCAAAACAAGGTTGAGAAATGTGTCGGTGAACCCAACATTTGGGG
>ML394725.1:32105-44512 GCA_005239525.1 Nicotiana knightiana
AATGAGTAGATGAAAAAGTAATCATGGAATGAATTATTATGAGTGTACCTAGATCCTCGTACAAGAAAATGTGAACTTGAAGTTCAAGTGATAATTCATTTGTAAAATATTGTCAGGCGTATTTGCTGACCCAAAACTAAATGTTATATTTCAGTTGCTAATGCTCCAAATAGAATAAAGTCCATGATGGACATAGTATATGGAATGCATGAAGCGTAATAGACTAATCGGTTCCAAAGATAAAACTCCTTGAAGAAGGAGAGGAGCAAATGATAAAGATGGTCATACTAAGGAGGCAAGTGCTCTGTAAGAGCACCATGACATAACACTTTATAAGACCTCATGGAAGAGGCTTAGGTACCTGAAAATAATGAGATCTCGATAAGTTATGTCTTTATTGTGTGATGATGGAACCGATGTAAAATGATCATCGATGATATTATTGATATAATGTAGCGTTCAATATTTTTAATATTGACGAGGATCTTGAGCTCAAATCTGTCATGAAATTTGGACAGATAAATGATTGGTCAATGAAAAATACGCAACCAAGATTGACTTCACTTGGAAAACGTGAAGTTTTAGACTTATAGTTCCAACACCTGAACGTATAGAGCAGTGGGGTGACACAAGATTTTACGTAAATGTCATGCCATTGATTATATGGAAACATGTTCTCTTGTGGTGGATACAGTTGCTTTCAGATTTTAGTCTGGCAACACCTGGTAAATTTGATATGCGTATATAAAAATTGAATGATTTAAACTGTTCTGAAGCATATTAAGGTTCCCAAAAAATTTATTAAATAAAGCTTCAACAAATCGTTATGTGGATTAGAGCAATCATGGCGCACATAATTTATTTTTGTGTCTATTGCAATTGGTGCACTATATATCTCGCTAGAACCATGAGTATACCAATATGCTAGCGAGATATAGTTTTATTTCTAGATGAAGATATTGTAATACTATTAGTATTATATTGCAAAAGGAACCGTTGATATAGATTTATTTATTCTAACAAATACTGTCAAGATTTTGTTGGTTATGCAAATGCAGGCATTTTCCTGAAGTTCGTTCTTCATACAATCTATTCGCATGTGAGGGTTTCCATATTAAGATTCTACAAGTCAATTAATTGTTGATACTTATTCAAGTCATGCCAAGATAAGCAACTGATAAAGCAAGTGACGCAACACAACATACGTGTGACTTTTATTTGAAGAGAAGATTCCAATAACATTGAAGATGATGTTGTTTGCGTATCTCAATTGAAAGAAGGACATATCGAAGGAGACATAATAAAAATTTCATCACAGTTCTTTTTCAGACGCATGATCTTCAACAGAATGGTGAAATTGATATTCAACAAATTCGTTCATGTGATAATTTCGTTGATATGTTCACTAAGGCATTGCCTACCTCAATGATTGAGAAGTTGAAATACAAGATTGAAATGCATTGCCTTCATGAAATAAAGTGATGTTTTCATCAAGGGGAGACAAATACGCACTGTACTCTTTTTCCCTTGGCTAAGATTTTATCCCACTGGGTTTTCCTAGCAAGGTTTATAATGAGGCAGCAAGTAATGCATATTACAAGATATGTGTACTATTTTTCCTTCATTATGATTTTTTTTCCCACGGGGTTTTTTCTTAGTAAGGTTTTAATGAGGCACATTATATATAGACATCCAAGGGGGAGTGTTATGAAATATTATATTGTGTAGTGGATGTCTATAACTCCTAAAGAAGTTACTCCCGCTACTATTCTCCATTAACCTCTCACTACTTCTTACAATTATTGTTGTAACTCTCACACCTCCATAACCCCCTCTATGATCTTCCCCCATGATCTAAATGGTTAATACCATATTCATGACATCTCTTTGTATTATCTAAATGTCATCCTATAAATAGAAGGTTTGGGCATCACATTGTATACACTTGAATACATGGAAGAAATAACAATCTCTCCTCTCTCTCTCTATATCTCTTATCTATTTTCTTGTTTTATGCTTTGAACTTAGTTTCTTAACATTTTGGAAAATGTTTTTCCTTCTCTTAATAGCGAAAATATTTTCCTCCAATTCCAATTGGTGGAAAATGAGTTCTTGAGTAAAATATTTTCCAAAATATTTAAGCAAACCAAACATGAGAAAATTAAAAAATATTTTTTGAAAAATATTTTTCTTCATACCAAACACACCCTAAGATATGACACTTTTGTGTCCAACGTTCTCTATTTCTTTCTCTTTTTTTTTCTCTTTATAATTGCCAATTGGTGTGTTCAGTATTGCTATATTTGAAAAGATGTGTGTTTACCCTAAAAACGAATAACAATTGAATTTATACGCAATTTTAGGGATATATGATATAACTTGGCACAAATTAAGAGAATATATTAATATTGAAATTGACGATAAAAAAAAATACAAACCAAACGAATCGAAAGCCTTGGCCCTCGAGTTCGATCACCCTGAACCAAGAGAAGTTTCAACTGATACAAGAACAGAGTAACAAGATAATGAAAGCTAGAAAAAAGATAGTGTATTGCTTTATGTTGCGTAAATGTGATGTGTTTTACAAATGATTAGACCCCCTTTATATAGTAGAGTAATCCTACTCTTTATACAGTTCTAAATGAAGTAAGAAATCTCATGATTGGCTAATTAATCGGCCTATCCTTGATATGTGCTGAGATCTCCGTCGTGATCTACGCCCGATCGTGGATATTTCGTTCTTCTGTTATCCGGCTTACCAAATTTCCCTCGATCCCGCCTGATCTCGATTTTTTTCGGTCCCGGGGTCTCGAGCTTGACGATATAACTTCTCACCTCGGTTCGATATGATTCGAGGTCAAACCTTAATCTATCACACTCCATTATTGATCAGTCATGCAAAGGGCAAACCCGGTTTTGACCGTATACAGATAGTCCCCTCGTTTCTGGAGATAAGGTGATGAGAAACGATATGAATTTCCGAATCCTGTCTCGATGGGCTATGACATAAGCAACGATCGGTCACTGAGACACCCGGCTATGACGTAAGCGACAAACGGATCCCGAAATATCCCGTCGGTTCAGTTACCAAGGCATTAAATATCTATCAGTTACTGGCCGACCACTACGGGTTTTGAACCTTCACTAGCAAGCTATAAGTATCCCAATTTTTCTTCATTCAAACTTTACGCCCAAAGCTCTTCCTATTCTTGTTTTTTCTTCAAAAATACCTTTGCTTTGCAACTCTTGCACCTTATTTCTTGAACTTTCATCAAAATGCATACCATCTTAATGCTTTATTCTTCATTTCTTCAATGGAGAAAACTTCTAATACCGTACCACAAAAAGAGGCCGTTTCTACATCACGAGCTGCGGCGGAACCTCACCCTGAGGAATTCGTTCCGGCAGGGTGCCCTACTATTGTCGATTTTAAGGTTGAAAAGACCTCCTTGGTATCGGGCTGTTGTGAGCGATTCTCGAGGTACATATGCACAATCACCGATGATCTCCTCACCAAGGTTAAAGAGGACTGCAACTAGGTCAATAAGCATATGGTGGTTCCTTTGCCCGAGGAATCGATCACCACCCACGTGGAGGGTTTTCTAAGCGTTTACACTTATCCCTTCATGTTGGGTCCCTTAGACCCTATCATCATTGCCTTTTGCAAGAGGTATGATGTGACTCTTGGCCAGATCCACCCCTCCTTCTAGAGAATAGTGATTCTCCTCCGATTTTTTGTAAGCAAAATCGAGGGATGTCCCTTTACCCTCGACCGCCATGCGCCTCTACAGTCCCCGACTCTATCGAGAAGGGCTGATCAAGCTTGCACGGCGGGCCAGTAGTTCCCTATTCGCGAGTATAGACGAATCTCGAGACCGAGGTTGGATGGGCCGATTTGTTCAAGTAAAGACTTCGGACCTGATCCCTGCTGGAGAAACGCCATTTCCCGATAAATGAAACATCTAACGTAAGTAGTACTTCGCTTTGAAGGTTCAATCTCATTGTTTTCCCTCTTATCTCTTTCTTCATTGATGTTTTTGGTGTCGTTGTTGTGGCCCAGATGCTGGATGCAGTTCTTGAACTTAAGGAATGTGTCGAGGTCCTTGTGTCACAGAGGCTGTATTCCGAGCGGGATTAGATGGAATTATCAAAGGGTTGATGGGAGGCCTGTAATCATGGTAGGTTCTTTTTCCTAAGGTAATAATGTTTGATTTCCACCCTTCGCTGTTGAATCTTTATCTATTTTCTCTTGTAGGTCTCCCCACGGATGTTGCTATGAGGCCTCTATCTGATGATGAGGATATGCCTCTCGAGTCCCCTGCTCCAAAGCAGGGTGATGATAAGAAGAGAAAAAGGGTCTCGAGTCCCTCGAACTCGAAAAAGAAAACAATCAACGGGGAGGTCTCGTAATCCCAGGGGACGCTCCGTCACTCTACCCTCAGACTCAGTCCATCGACTAAGGGATGAGTCCGAAGAAGAAGAAAGGGAAGATAAATCCAAGTTGGTGTCCCGCGTGCGGGGTGGTGTTACGATACAAGGGCCCTCTGAACTGCAGGAGGTCGATGAGGGAGATTTGGCCGAAGCTCCTGAACCAGAAGGGGTTGAGGTCACTCCGCCCCGAGCTAGAGGGGTCGGGAAAGAGACTGGGGGCGACGCTTCTCGAGCAGTCGAAGATTTCCCGAGGGACGAGCTCGGAGTGACCGATATTTTCAGATACCCTCAAATTTTGGACGCCATGATTCGTGAGACCGGTATGTTAGAAAGAATTTCTTACGAGGGGCCTCGGGGGGTGACTGATATCCATGACTTCTTAGACGAATTTGAGTCCACTCCTTTGGAAGATATCACCAGGCTTGGTGACTTGCCGGTGCCAAATAAGGTACTGTCTCGGGTGCTACTGGGTCTTCATCGAGCCCAAAACGGGTGGATCAATTCCTGACCCCAAGTGTTAACTCCGACTGCAGGCGATTGATAACTTTCTCTGTCCCGAAGGATGCCCGGGTCTTCTCTACCCCCGTGGGGGTTGCTAGCTACCTTAGATGCTTGATGACCGAGGAAGACTAGGCCGTGATGAGTGCGGTGGGGGCGCCTTGCTTATTTAAGGAGGACCAACATGCTTTGAATTGGGTAACTTCGAGGGTCACTTCATTATTTAATTTAAACTTGAAGTTGTAAATAATTCTAACATCTTTCTTCGTGCTTGCAGGATTTGGTGTTGCATCATGAGGATTTCCTCCGAATCCGGGAGGAGCATGAGGTTGAGATCCGGGAACTCACCGAGAAGAGGGATACTTACAAACTTCTGAGTGTGAAGCTTCGGGCCGATTTAGAAGAAACTCAGAGTGAGCATGTCGAGATGGCCGAGCATGTATTTCGAGTGATTCACGATAGTGAAGACAAATTGGAGATAGTAACTAACGATCTGATCCTGCAGGTCCGGCAGAGACTCGAACAGATCGGGCAGCTTAAGACACAGATAGATATGATACAAGATGAGGGTGAAGAGTTCAAGAAGAATATGGACATATTAGCCTCGAAAAAGAAAATCGTCCAAGCACAACTGGAGTCGGCCGAGACCCAGCTCTAAGATGCAAAAGAGAAGGCCTCTATGCAGGTCAAGAAAATTGAGGAGCTTCAATCTCAACTGGACTTGGCTATTTTTGATAAGGCAAACTTGGCCAATGAACTCGAAGTGGTCAGATCTAAGATGGTTGTGGCCAACACCAAAGCCGATGCTAAAGTGGCCCAATTCAAGGTCGATGTCAAGGCCATTCGAGCGTAGGCCAAGAGCATGGTGGATAATGCAAGATGGAAATCTCGAAGGGAAACCCTCGATGGAGTTCATGCTCAGGGTTTTGATATTCTGGCCGAAATCGAGAATGTCAAAGCAGAGGAAGCGAGTGCCCGTAAGTTGGCCTTTCCCGAGGAAGATTCGGAGAGCTTAAGCGAGTCTGAAGATGGGTAAGATCCCGAGGATAGAGATGCTGCCTCCGATAAAGACCAAGCCACTTAGGCATTTATATTTTTTGCTTTCTTTTGCATCTTTTTTAGGTTGTTTTGGCCATTGTAAATTTTTGTATTAGGCCATTCTGGCCTTTGTAAAAAAATATTATATATATAAGGCTTTCTTCCCCTTTCGGCTCTCAAAATTTTCCTTTACTTGTATTCACAAAGGTCGAAATGCCTTAGCATGAAATAATAAGGTTTTGTTCAAAGGTTCGAACAAACCTTACCTTTATTGGCTTTTTGGGTTAAGGAGTTGTTGGGGTTCGATGTTACCGAAGATTTTTCCCCGAAAATATCTTAAGTTTATGACTTTGCCGAGGGCAGCCTTTACAACCGGTTGTGAAAATTTTCTTTTTCGAAGGCCTAGTTTTTGTTACAGGTTTCAGACATCTCCAAGCCGTGTTAATTTAGCCGTAGCCTTTTAGTTCGGGTGCTGCCCATTGGATTTGTTTTCTGAGTTATCCGGGCTTGACAGAGATAACAATCCTCGAGTGAGTGGCCATGGCCTTTAGAAATCAGGGATTTGCCTAATAGGTCTTTTGCCCCCGAGGCATGATGACATGGGTTGTTTGAGTTTTCCAGACGGCAGTCCCCGAGTGAGGGAGTGGTCGTTCGTATTCCGGTTATGTATTGCCATTGGGCTCTTTATTTTTGGATGTACGAAACTCTTTAAGGAATGTAAAGAGGAAAAATTTTAAAATATAAGATGATTGCAAGGAAAGTACTTCTCATTATTCTTGATCAAAATAGCCATACATGCGTACATGTTTTACCAGGGATCGAGCAATCTACGTGGGCACGGTTCGTGTTGATCGTTTGACCCTTAAAATAAATTCTATGTATCGAGACCCTTCTTTATGAAGTAGTTTCCTCGCTTGAGTTGATATCCGAAGGTAATGCATATCGGAGGGTAGCCCCCTAGTGCCCAGTATTTGAGGTTGACTTCAAAGGAACCTCAAATATTATTGAATTGATCTTCGGTGTCGATTCATAATCGGGCTTGATTCTAAGTTAGCACGATCTATCATTGCCTTGTTAAGAACCTTGCCGAAAAACCCATTTGGGACAAAACCGGTCTAAGGGAAAAAGAGTGCAACACGTTCTTTCAGACCTAAAGACTTCGTGCCACCTCTCATTGACCACCTGCAAGTGTTAGTTTGAAATAAAAAGGAAATGAAATGGAGTCGTACCTTAGCAGTAACATCATTTTAGGTGACATATATTCCAATTGCTCGCTAGTTGTTCTCCATTCACCGTTCCAAGCTTGTAGGACCCTTTCCCGGTGACCTCAAGAATCTAGTATGGTCCTTCCCAATTCGGACCTAATTTCTCTTCGTTCGGATTCCGGGTGTTTAGGGTGACTTTCATTAGCACTAAGTCCCCAACAATAAAATATCGAAGATTGGCTCTTCGATTATAGTACCTCTCAATCCGTTATTTTTGGGCAGCCAATCGAACAAGAGCGGCTTAGCGCCTTTCGTCCAACAACTCCAAGCTCGTACTCACAGCCTCATCATTTGACTCCTTTATTGTGTATCGGTATCTGATACATGGCTCCCCGACTTCGACTAGAATCAGGGCTTCGGCGCCGTAAACTAATGAGAATGGAGTAGGCCCGATACTGGTCTTTACAGTCGTGCGATATACCCAAAGGACTTCGGGTAATATTTCCTTCCATTTTCCTTTGGCTTCGGTTAGCCTCTTCTTAAGATTTTGGATGATGGTTTTGTTGGTCGATTCGGCTTGCCCGTTCCCGCTAGGATGATAAGGTGTTGATAAGATTCTTTTGATTTTACGATCTTCAAGAAATTTGGTTACTTTGATGAGTTGTTTCCCATTGTCACACACAATTTCGGATGGCATCCCAAACCAACGTATGATGTGGTCCCAAATGAAGTTGATGACTTCCTTCTCCCTAACCTTCTCGTAGGTCTGTGCTTCAACCCACTTAGAAAACTAGTTAGTCATAAATAAGATAAATTGAGCTTTACCTGGTGCCAATGGAAGAGGGCCAACGATGTCTATTCCTCACTTCATGAATGACCATAGTGACAAGACCGAATGGAGTATTTCCCCGGGTTGGTGAATCATCGGTGCATGTCTTTGGCATTTGTCGCATTTTCAAACAAACTCTTTCGCTTATTTTTCCATGTCGATCCAGTAATAGCCGGCTTTGATTACCTTCTGAACCAATGATTCGATACCAAAATAATTTTCGCTAGTGCCCTCGTGAACTTCCCTCAAAACATACTCGGTATCTCCCGGTCCCAAACATATAGGTAGTGGGCCATCGAACATTCTTCCGAATTGAGCTCGTCAACCTCACTATTTTGATCTCAAGGCACGTGCTACAAAGTACTTTCTCTTAAATTGATGCAAAGTTACTTGTAACTTATCTAGGTATCATTGCATTCGTTCTTCTCTAACTTCGAAGGTTCCGTTAACCTGATTCACCACAAGGAGGGAGTCACATTTGGCTTCGATCACCTCCACCCCCAAGCCTTTGGCTAGTTCGAGACCTGCAATCATGGCCTCATATTCGGCCTCGTTGTTAGTCAATTTCATAGTTCTAATAGATTCTCTAACCACGTTGCCTGTGGGCGGGTTTAGCATGATGCCGAGTTCAGACCCCTTTGCGTTCGATGCATCATACATAAAGAGGGTCCAAATTCTCGAGGATGTACCCGAGTTTACCAATAACTCTCTTTCGACCTCGGGTACTAGGGCCGACGTGAAGTCGGCCACGAAGCCTGCTGAAATTTGAGACTTAATGGCTGTTCGGGGTCGATATTCAATATCATACCCGCTGATTTCTACGGCCCATTTGGCCAATCGTCCTGAAATCTCGAGTTTATGTATTATATTGCGCAAATGGATAAGTTGTTACAAAACATATGGGGTGACATTGAAAGTATGATTTTAGTTTCCTAGAGAGGGTTATCAGGGCGAGCGCTAATTTTTCTAGGTGGGAATATCAAGTTTCGGCCTCGGCCAAGGTCGGGCTAACATAATAAATCAGAAATTGCGTACCTTGTTATTCTCGGAATAGGACTCCACTTACCGCTATCTCCGATACTGCCAAATATAAGTACAATTGTTCGCCTTCCCTCGACGTGTGAAGTAGCGGTGGGCTTGATAAGTATCATTTAAGCTCTTCCAAGGCCTGTTGGCATTCCGGAGTCCATGTGAAGTTATTTTTCTTGTTCAACAACGAGAAATATCGATGGCTCTTATCGGAGGACCTCGATACGAATCGCCCCAAGGCGGCTATGCGCCCGGTTAACCTCTACACGACCTTTACGGTGTCTACTACCGTGATGTCCTTGATAGCTTTGATCTTGTCGGGGTTGATCTTGATTCCTCGGTCGGATACCATGAATTTGAGAAATTTGCCTGACCCGACCCCGAACGCGCATTTTTCCGTGTTCAGCTTCATGTTGTATTTACTCAATTTACTGAAGGTTTCCTGCAAATGCTTCAAATAGCCCTCTCCTCGCAGGGACTTAACTAACATATCATCAATGTAAAATTCCATAGATTTCCATATTTGTTCTTCGAACATCAGGTTTACTAGGCGTTGGTAAGTGGCAACAACATATTTTAAACCAAATGGCATTATGTTACAACAGTAGGTACCATATTTAGTGATGAACGAGGTCTTTTCCTGATCATCCGGGTTCATTGTATTTGGTTGTACCCGGAATGGGCATCAAGAAAACTGAGGATCTCGTGGTCGGCCGTGGCATCTATCATGCGATCGATATTAGGCAAAGGAAATGAATCCTTAGGGCATTATTTAAATCCTTGTAATCTACACACATTCTTAGTTTGTTTCCTTTCTTAGGGACCGTTGATACCCATTTTTTCTTCATATTTATTAATATATATATTTTCAAAATAGTACATATGTATCATCATTTTTATTTATAAGCACACAAGCATTTTTCATAATTTTTAAAGGGTTTAAATCAATTTATTTATGCATTTTATTGTATAAATATCCAATAATTATCCTCCAAATTATTTTTTATGGTGATCACTTATACCAATATGTGGTTTTGAATATTTGTAGTGCATTTCTTATGATTACATTTTTATTTTTTGGGCTAAATTGCACATTTTACAATTATAGCCCCATATGCATGTATAATTACATTATTTATACAGAAAATGACATTTTATATTTTTATAATGTTAAGTAATTGTTTTGAGTCATTTTCATGCACAAATGATAATTTTATTATTTATTTATTATTCTTTACAAACTATTATTTGTTAAAATTGGGTATTTAAAATCTAGCCCTAATTTCATAATTAATTTCTGACCAAAACTACCAACCTCAGCCCAATTACCCTATACACCAGTCCAATTACCCTATACACTAGCCCAATTACCTAAGCCCAAAACAAATTTCCTTATAACCCAACCAGTAACCCTTTTACACGACCCGCCCAGCTCCCTCCTATCTTCTTGGCCATTGATCTCAAGAGATCAACGGCCCCTAACAAACTAACCCCTTTTAATTACCCCCTTTCACCCAAAACCCTAACCTAATTCCCCCTTTACCCGCCTCCCTTGAACTCTCTCAAACCCCCCTTCTCTCTTTGTCAAACCCTAGTCATCATAACCCCTAATCCTCTCCAATTCTGGCTCAAACATGGAATCAATCCATGATCTACTTACCTATTTTGTAATAGTCTATCATTATACGCATGTTTTTGGCATCACTTATTCTTGCCTTATTTTTGGCAAGAACTACCTCTCAAGAATGGGTCGATTCACTTTGATACTATGAAGATCTAGACGATCTTTCGTCTCTATACATGTTATATTGAACGATCCTTGTATTTTTGGTCTGATTCAAGGCGTTAGTCTCAACTAGGGTTTGAGACTTTCCCTTATTCTTTATTGGTTTCTGATTGATACTCTTCCCTTTCTTGTGTTTGACTGATATTTTCCTTATTTCCGTTTAACCCGCCATGTTTCCCTTATTTTTACTTTATTTCGCCCTAAATCTGACTCTAATTGATCTTTGTATGATATTTTCCTTATTCTCTTATGTATCCCCTTATTTTAAGTGTTACTTGCATGATTATGTTCTCTCATTCTATGTTAATTTACTGAACTCCCTTGTTTTATGTATTATTTTCCTAAAAAATTGATTCTATGTTTAATATTTATCGTGTTTCCTGTTTTATGTATGAAATATGCTACTATATAAACCCCTCTCATAAAACCCCTCAAAAGGGGATTGGGACCTCTGAATCCTTACTTTTTTCTCACTACTCCTTTCTCTTACTCACTCAGTGGCACACTCAAATGCTCTCTAAATTGTTAAATAACCTCCTACGGTGCAACCACTGCTTGGAGCCCATTCTCGAGGCTCTTGTGCACTCTGAAGCATGGGGGATTTGGGGTTTTTGCCTCCTTAATTGCATAAGGCTAAGCACTGCCTTCCCTTGCATGAGACTAAGCATTGTCTCCATTCTTGCATGAGGCTAAGCCCTGCCTCCTTAATCACATAAGGCTAGTGTTACGCCCCGCAATATTACGTCGATATTACGTCCCGTAGTATTATATTACGATAATGTTACGCTTTCAGCCAAAGAAAGATTATATGGAGATTATAAGGATTATGCTATTTCGAACAAGTAATGAGTAAATTCGTGAAGGTGAGAGGGGACACAAGTCAAAGAAAATGAATTTTCGTCCAAGTTTGGCATGTTGGGATAAAATACGGCCAGAGCTAAAGTACTCGGTATTTATGGGCTAGTGCCATACAAGGTACCACATGACCATGATAATACGGTGTATAAAGTATGTTAAAAGTGAGTAGTATTTTAAGCAAGTTGAGATAATTTTTAATTATGCGGGTAATTGGTTAATACCGGGTAACAAGACATTACTTAATTAACTAATAAGTGTGTAAAGATCAATAATTTCCACCCAAAAATGTGGCAGTTAGATACACTATAAAGAAATGACTAGGATTCACTTCTTATTAGGTGGCATATAGTCACACCTTTATTACATTTTCCAAGACTTTTCATTACCAAATAGATTTCAATTAGAAAGTAGGGAAAAAAACATTATCATTCTGATAACTCTCCAAAAGTCATTCTCAAAGACATATCAATCTGAAGCAAACTCACTTCTAATATTCTTAACACCAAAGAGAGAAAATGTTTAGCAATTCTTCTTAACCAACGATTTCAACAAAATTTAGCAAGGTAAAATTTTGCATTTCTAAGGGAGTACGGTGTATGATCACGCTCAACTATGTCTTCTATAAAGACTAAACGGGCGTTGCAAATATAAATCTGGGGTATTAAGCCCAAAGTCGATCCCACGAGGAATTGAACGTATCAATTGAGTTTATTAAATACTAAACTGGTGTTTA
>ML394725.1:46122-63652 GCA_005239525.1 Nicotiana knightiana
TTTTCTTCTTCTCTACTGTTGATCCACAAAAATTCCCCCTTTAATTGTGTTTTAGGAGTCTATTTATAAGTTTAGGGCGAACCCTAACTGTGTAGGAGACTTCTATTTCAACCGGGAAACATTTAACTCGTCAAACTCGGAATTGGGCGAAACTGGGGACCCCTGGTGTTTGGGCTCTAACGCCCCCCCTAACGCCAGGGGGGGCTGGCGTTATGGCCCTAACGCCCCCTAACGCCAGGGGGGCCCAGGCCTTATGGGGTAAAAGCCCCCCTAATGCCAGGGGGGGCAGGCTTTATGGGGCAAATGCCCGGCTATCGCCCGGGCGTCTCCTTTTGCGTATTTTCGACGTATTTGCATCCCTTTAGCTCCNTGTAACCTTTTTTTCAAGAACATCATATGGATATTTTCCTACTCCAGGTATGTTAAGGCTATCCCTTCTTTATTTTGGCATGATCCGTACGATACAGAAGAAACGAGCAAGTACACAGTTGTAACGACCCGACCGATCATTTTGCGTTATCGTACCCCGTTCCCCAAAATGAAACTTCCCATAGCGGCTTATTGTGATTTATGACTTGCGGGAGAGGGTGGTTCGGGATTCGAAAGTGTTTAGAGTGATATAGGAACACTTGGTTCCTTAAGGTTGGCCTTTATGGCCAAGTTTGACTTCGGTCAACATCTTGAGTAAACGACCTCGGAATCGAGTTTCGACTGTTTCGGTAGCTTCGTATGATGATTTGAGACTTGGGCGTATGTTCGGAATGGTTTTTGGATGAACCGGGAGCATTTCGGCGCCCAATAGCGAAATAAGAGTTTTCTTAAGTTCATATTGTGGTTTGGGACGTGTTTTTGTGTTATTGAGGTCCAAACGGTATTTCGAGATCGGGAATAGTTCCGTTATGTCATTCATGACTTGGTCACAAAATTTGGGGTCATTCCGAGTAGTATAGGCCGGTTCGACACATTGTTAGTGAATTCAAGAAGCTTAAAGTTCCTAAGTTTGATTCTAGGGGTTTTGAGGTGTGATTTTGAGTTTTAGCGTTGTTTTGGGTGTTCCGAGGGCTCGAGCGAGTCCGTATTATGATTTGAGACTTGTTGATAAATTTGGACGGGGGCTCGGGTGGGCCCAGGTGCCTCTCGGGCACCAAACGAGGCCAAAAGCCAGCTGAAGCAAATTGCTGGTGCACCTGTTCTGGTGTGACTATAGATGCGGTTGCCCAACCGCAGGTGCGGGATCGCTCCTGCAGTCCCAGCCTCGCAGGTGCGACCCTCAGATGGGCTTCCCTCCTCTCGCAGGTGCATGCCCTTTCCCGCAGGTGCGGAGCCGCTGGTGCGAACTCCGTTTCGCAGGTGGGAGCCCAGGCCCCTTGTCCCATTTCCGCAGGTGCGAGCATTTACTCGCAAGTGCGGTCCTTGAGCTGCAGGTGCAGAACTACAGTAGGCAGTGAGTTCTTTAAAACACGGGATTTATTAATTTCACTCCAATTTCTTCCACGATTAGAGACCTTGAGAGCTTGGAAAAGAGCCCCACGACCTAGCTACTGAAAAGTAAGTGAATTCTACCCTAATGTTAGTTTAATGCACGAATTCCTAGTCAAATTAACTACCTAATTAGTGAAAATCAAGGATTTGGGTAGTAACCTAGGGCTTTATGAAAATTTAGGGAATTACCAGTTAATTAGCCATGAAATTATACATAGACCACATACTAATGATCCTTAGGTTATGGGTAATTGATTCCTTCAAAAATTTCTGAAATCCGAGCATGCGGGCCCGAGGATGAATTTTGGGATTTCTTCAAGTAGGGTGAAATGACTAAGTAAATAGGAGAATTCCATACTTTTGAGTGTAAATTGATATATTTATGTAACATTTGGCTAGTTTCGAGTCCTTGGGTGACAAGTTTGGAGTTTCGGGTGCGTTCTTGACCCATAGAGTAGGTTCGACACGAGGTGAGTCTCCTTTCTAACCTTGTAAGAGGGAATTGTCCCCCTAGGTGATTTAAATGACTATGTGCTAATGTTTATGGGGGTTACATACGTATAAAGTGACGAGAGTCTGTACGTAGCGGCTATTATTGTTATGTCTGGGTAGTTAGTCCTACACCATGCCTTGTGTTTTTCCTTGAATTGAACTGTATGCTTTGTGAATTTATGTCGCATGCGGCTTTGTTTCCCTGAGATCATGGAATTTGAGAATTTAAAGGAATTTTTCACTGGAAAATAAATTTATGAAGAATATTGTGTGTGCATGCGACCGCTTCGCAATTTCCCCCACTCTCATGGGAGCGGGCCGTACGCCACGACAAGATTGAAAGATGTAATTATGGTTCGGGCCATTCGACCCTCGGCAGTGCACAAATATGATTATTATGATGGCTCATGCCGGTTGTCCTTATTCCGCATGCACATNCCTACTTCTTCAAGGTTAGGCGGGATAATCACTGAGTACATATTTGTTTATGTACTCATGCTACGCTTCTGTACTTAATTGTACAGGTTCTGAGGCTGGTGCATCTGGTTATCAGACCGGAGCTCGATTCTGAGTATAGATTGGACTTGACTTCACGGTGAGTTGCTTCTCCTGATGATCCTCGACAGCACCATGGGGTTTCTTTTGTTATTCCCGTCTATTTCTTTCAGACAGTGGGAAAGTTATATTATATCTTTTGTATATTCTGTTAGTATGCCCGTAGGACTTGTGACACTAGTTTCTGGCACACACGTGGTAGATATTATGGTTTACGGGTCTGTATATATATTGGCTCACACCTCCTTATGACTGCTTTTGGTTAAATTGGCTAATTATCTTTTTCAATTAATGTTTTGAACTTTAAAACTTGGCACGTGTTGGAATGTTTAATCAAATAGGTGAAAATCCTTAGTTATTTGGGTGTTGGCTTGCCTGACCGCGGTGTTGGGAGCCATCACGACCTGAGTTAGGATTTTGGGTCATGAAAACATGGTATCAGATCCCTAGGTTCATGTAGGTCTCACGAGTCACGGGCAAACCTAGTAGAGTCTTGCGGATCAGTACGGAGACATTTGTACTTATCTTCTAGAGGCTATAGGGTGTTAGGAAACCTCTCTTTATTCTTATTCTATCGTGCAGTCAATGGTTTGCTAAATCTCATTCTTCTATTCTCTCAAAGATGGTGAGGATGCGTGCGTCCGATGTTCCAGACCTGAGAGGGGCCGCTACCCCCGTTGTCTAATGCCGTGGCAGAGGCCGGGGGAGGGAAGTGGCCCAAGGTAGGGATGAGGGCTTCCCAGAGCTATTGTAATTGCACCACCACCAGAGGATCCTACTATAGAGGATCAGGGTGAGGTGCCCCTAGCAGATCCTGCTCCAGTGGACTTTATGATGGCGCCAGGCTTCTAGGAGGTCATGGGTCGTATAATGTGGTTTATGGACACTATGTCCCAGGCTGGTTTATTTCTAGTAGATCTTGCCACATCTCAGGCGGGAGGGGGGCCCATACTCCTACCACCCAGGCTGCAGGTCAGGCAGCAGCATTACATCATACCCCGGGTACACTGCCCGTGGGTAGAGTTCAGCCTGTAGCAGCAGCACCTGAGCCCAGACCAACTACGGACGGCGATCTGCAAAAGTTATTGGATAGATGGACTCGATTGCACCCTCCAGTCTTTGGGGGTGAGCGAGGGGAGGATGCCCAGGATTTTGTTGACAGGTCTAGGGACAGACTGCACAATATGAGGATACTAGAGTCCCATGGAGTGGATTTCACTACCTTTCAGTTGGAGGGCAGAGCTCGCAGATGGTGGCAGTCTTATATTCTCAGCAGGCTAGTAGATTCTCCTCCTGTCACTTGGGAGCAGTTCACTCAGATGTTTCTAGACAGATATATCCCACCCTCTAAGAAGGAAGAGCTGAGGTATCAGTTTGAGTAGCTGGAGTAGGGACAGATGTCTCGCCATGCACTCATGATATTACCTACTGATGCTGAGAGAGTGCGGAGATTTGTGGCTGGGTTGCATCCAGGTATTAGGGCCACCATGGCCCTAGAGGTAGATATGGGTACTCCTTATAAGCTCGTGGTGGATATTGCCCGCAGGATCGAGGGGTATCGGTTGAGGAGCAGGGAGAAGGGGCAGCAGGACAAGAGGGCTAGATTCTCCAGAGATTTCAGAGGTGCCCCAGTTAGGGGCTAAGGTCAGTTTGGTAGTGGTCAGCCCAGCAGGCCTTCATATTCAGCACCCCCACCACCTCCCCGAGGTGTTCCGGCGAGGCCTCATTTCAGCGCTATGTCAGAGCGTTCCTACCACCCTCCAGCCATTCAGAGTTCACCCAGTGGTTATTCCAGTCATCCGAGATCCTCCAGTCCCTACTTCAGTGCTATGCCAGAGAGTACACATCGCTCTCCGGCCATTCAGGGTTCCTCTTCGGGGCAGTAGGCTATGATACCTAGAGGTTGTTATGAGTGTGGGGATCCAGGTCATATGAAGAGGCATTGTCCCAGGTTTCGGGGCAAAGCAGTGCAGTAGGGTTATCAGCCTATGGGTCCAGCAGCAACCGTCAGGCCACCCAGAGGTGGAGGACAGGTTGACAGAGGTCGTCCTAGAGGTGGAGGCCAGTCAGGGGGAGGTCAGTCAGCTCCTGTTCATTCTGGCGGAGCTCAGTCTTCTGGTGCTCCAGCTAGATTCTATGTTATTCCGGCCAGATCAGATGCAGTGGCCTCAGATGCCGTGATTACATGTACTATTTCAGTATGTGGTAGAGAGGCGTCAGTGTTATTTGATACATGATTCACCTATTCATATGTTTCAGCATTATTTGCTCATTTTTTGGATGTTCCTCGTGAGTCCTTGGGTTCTCCTATGTATGTTTCCACTCCTGTGGGCGATCCTGTGGTGGTAGACCGGATCTATCGGTCTTGTGTGGTCACCTTCTATGGGTTCAAGACACGAGCGGACCTTCAATTGCTCGACATGGTTGATTTTGAGGTTATTCTAGGCATGGATTGGCTATCTCCTTATCATGTCGTGCTAGATTGCGATACCAAGACAGTTACTTTAGCCATGCCCGAGTCGCCTAGGCTGGAGTGGAGAGGTTCCTCAGATAGTGCAGCTAACCGGGTTGTTTCATTCCTGAAGGCTCGACATATGGTCGCGAAGGGTTCTCTGGCCTATCTTTCTTATGTGCGGGACACCATCGTCGAGTCTCCGATGATTGATTCAATGCCAGTGGTTCGAGAGTTTGCTGATGTATTCCCTTCAGACCTTCCAGGCATGCCTCCGGATCGTGATATTTATTTCTGCATTGATTTAGCTCCTGGCACCCAGCCTATATCTATTCCTCCACACCGTATGGCTCCGAAAGAGTTGAAGGAGTTGAAGGAGCAGCTTGAGGAGTTGTTGGCTAAGGGGTTCATCAGACCGAGTGTATTGCTATGGGGTGCTCCAGTTCTATTTGTGAAGAAGAAGGATGGGTCCATGCGGATGTGTATTGATTACCGCCAATTGAATAAGGTCACCATTAAGAACAAGTATCCTTTGCCGTGTATCGATGATTTGTTTGACCAGTTGCAGGGTGCTCGGGTGTTTTCTAATATTGATTTGAGATCGGGATATCATCAGTTGAAGATTCGGGCCTCATATATTCCGAAGACTTCTTTTCGTACGAGATGTGGCCATTATGAGTTCCTGGTGATGTCCTTTGGCTTGACTAGTGCCCCATCAGCATTTATGGGCTTGATGAACAGGGTGTTTAGGCCGTATATTGACTCCTTTGTCATTGTCTTCATTGATGACATTTTGATTTACTCATGTATCCTGGGGGAGCACAAGCAACATTTGAGGGTTGTGTTCCAGACCTTGCGAGAACATAAGCTATATGCTAAGTTCTCCAAGTATGAGTTCTGGTTGGATTCCATGGCATTATTGGGGCATGTGGTATCCAGAGAGGGTATCAAGGTTGATCCGGAGAAGATTGAGGCAGTTCAGAGTTGGCCGCGTCCTACTTCAGCTATAGAGATCAGGAGCTTTTTTGGCCTAGCAGGCTATTATTACCGATTTGTGGAGGGATTCTCTTCTATTGCAGCTCCATCGACTAGATTGACTCAGAAGAATGCCCCGTTCCGATGGTTCGACGAGTGTGAGGCGAGCTTTCAGAAGCTCAAGACAACATTGACCTCAGCACCAGTTCTGGTATTGCCTTCCGGTTCGGGGATGTATACAGTGTATTCCGACGCTTCACGCATTGGTTTGGGATGTGTGTTGATGTAGGAAGGAAGAGTTATTGCTTATGCTTCGCGCCAAGTGAAGGTTCATGAGAAGAATTACCCTGTGCACGATCTAGAGTTGGCGGCGATTGTTCATGCTCTTAAGATTTGGAGGCACTACTTGTATGGGGTGTCCTATGAGGTTTATACAGACCACCGCAGCTTGCAGCACTTGTTCAAGCAGAGGGATCTTAATTTGAGGTTGCGCAGGTGGCTTGAGTTATTGAAGGATTATGATATCACCATTCTTTATCATCCGGGCAAGGCAAATGTGGTAGCAGATGCCTTGAGCAGGAAGGCAGAGAGTATGGGTAGCTTGGCTTATATTGCAATGGAGGAGAGACCTCTAGCCTTGGATATTCAGTCCTTGGCTAATCACCTGGTGAGGTTATACCTTTCAGAGCCTCGCGGAGTTTTAGCACATGTGGTTGCTCAGTCTTCGTTATTGGGAGAGATTAAGGCTCGACATTTTGATGATCCGTACTTGGTAGAGCTACGGGAGACAGTGGTTCAGGGTGGTACCAAGGAGGTTGCTATTGGCGAGGATGGTGTTCTGAGACTTCAGGGCCGTTTATGTGTTCCTAATGTCGATGGCCTGAGAGGGAGGATTCTAGAGGAGGCACATAGTTCTTGGTATTCTGTTCATCCTGGTGCTACAAAGATGTATCATGATTTGAAGCAACATTACTGGTGGAGGCGGATGAAGAGGGACATTGTGGAGTATGTAGCTAGGTGTCTTAATTGCCAGCAGGTTAAGTATAGGCACCAGAGGCCAGGAGGCCTACTTCACCAGATGCCCATTCCGGAGTGGAAGTGGGAACGCATCACTATGGACTTCGTGGTTAGGTTGCCTTGGACCTTGCGGAAAGTTGACGCGGTTAGGGTCATTGTGGATAGATTGACCAAATCGGTGCATTTCATTCCAGTGGCTACTACATATACTTCTGAGAGGTTGGCCCATATCTATATTCGAGAGATAGTTCGGTTTCACGGTGTGCCAGTATCCATTATATTAGATCGAGGTCCTCGATTCACCTCGCACTTCTGGAGAGCATTGCATAGTGAGATGGGTACCCAGATAGATCTCAACACGATATTCCACCCTGAGACTGATGGTCAGTCGGAGCATATGTTTAGCCAAAGAATTAGGTCCTTTGCCTAAAGCTATTTCTAGGATGAACACGAGTTACTGATAACCAAGGAAATAGAGAAAAACGAGTAATAGACAATATTGCAGAAATATAAAAAAACAAAGTAGATTGTATTCCAGAATCAGATGCCTTTACAAGCTGTATTCCCCTCCCTTATATAGGAGATTCCTTGATATAACGTACAACTCTTGCTATGATTTCCCATTAGTGACTATTTATGACATTAATGGGGCGTTACAAAGGATAACGGTAATTGGGGTACGGTTACATAACGTACAAGTAATCAATTGTGGGTTCTTGAATCTGCCCGTAGCTTTGTCCAGATTCATTTTGACCGTGTCTCTTCCCTGTCTTGATCAGGTTAAGTTTCCCGTAACTGATGAGCTCGGGGGTTTATTGAATCGTGCCTCTTTGTTCCATACCTCTTCAATGAATCACATCCAGCTGTCACGTTCTCCTATGTCCACATAACTGGCTGAGTTGTCAAGAGTAGGCTTACGTGTAAAACTCTTTTTTACCAATACAGATAGTCCCCCCACTTACCATATATTTATCGATTAGTATTTGGTAAGTGGATACTCATTTATGGCGGGAATATTCTGCTGCCGCTTTACCTCGAAACATTGTATCCTTCTCTGAATCATAGGCGTCATTTGTCACTTCCATTTAATGCTCATACCACATGTCCTTATCGGATTGGTTCTGCATTTACTTGGCACCTTTTAGGGCTTTTGCGGCTGCGTCAGTCCCGAAGTGACACCTTCAATTATGACTTTTCATCATTATTTTTATTTTTCTTTTCCATGTTTGACGGTTGTCCTCAAGTATAAATACCTTTCTTCTTTTCTTTGCTTCCACGAAAACACTTTCTAACTTTGTCTTTTGTAAAGAACTTTTTTCTTGCCTTTGTAAACATGTCTTCTTCAAATCAACCTTAGAGAGTAATAGATATTTAAAATTTAACGCCATATTTTTCTCCGACTAGGAGTCGGAGGGGTGGTAGACTTAGGAGTCTAGGATCCACTCCTTCAAGAGGATCCTCTTCTTCTCAGATAGTTTCCCCTCCTTCCGCTAGGTCTCTAGTTTCTCCGAGGTTTAGGGATTCTTGGTATTTGCCTAGAGGTAGAGGTGAATGCCTTCGTGAACCTGTAGTTGATGAAATTGTTCCTGCTGAGTTTGTCTAAGCTAGAGATAATCAAGTTCTCGTAGACCAATCTTCTTCCCTTGAGAGTGTCGAAAGGTATTCAACCCTTATTACTGAGGGTCAAATTTCCCTTGTTCGTAGGGAGTGTTTTTGGCGGCCTGATTTCCCTGTCTACATTCCGAATAGTAATCAAAGAATAACATCTTACAAGACGGGATATTATTTTGTTTATAAGAACCTTTTTACTCTAGGGTTTAGACCTCCCATTGATCCAGTCATAATTGAATTCTGCCGTTTCTTCAATATCTGATTAGGACAAGTTGGTCCGCTTGTATGGCGAGTTGTCGCATGTCTTAGGAGTTTAGATTCTTTACCCTCTGTTCCTTTTAGTTTCAACCATCTTATTCATCTCTACTCTCCTACCTTGTTTCGTCAAGGGTTTTTTACTCTGACTGCTAGGAGTAAAAGAGTGCTGGTAACCCCTGGAGATGATAAGAATAGGGGTTGGTACCTCCGATATGGGTACCCACTGTTGGTTTAGTGCGTGAAGAAAATATTCCCTTCCCTGAGAAGTGGAATCGTGCACGTGAGTATGCTTTAGCTCACATCTATTTATTTTTCCTCGTTCTGACTTGAGATGTTTTACTAACACCGTATCTGTTTCTTCTTCTCTCAACAATTATGGGTTCTATTGAGAATGTCTCCGGTATCCGTGATTGGGTAGAAAAATTGTTGTTCCTTTAGAAGAGAGATCTTGGAAGTACTTCGCTGGGAGGTACGGTTGGCATGTAAAGACCCACGGTAAGTGAAGCTTTTGTTCTTGCTTCTTTCCTTACTCGAGCCTCTTCTTTCTCTATCGCTTAACTTTTTCCCTTTTGATAGGGTTCTCTACTCATGGGGTGTCTACTTCATCTATCCCGAAGATGTCTTTGGCCCAGGCCCAAGAGATTATTGTTGGTTCGTCTTCCTCGAAGAGGAAGATTGGTGAGTCCCGTTCCGTAGAAGAAGAAGAAGAAGAGGGTGCTTTGGTGCGTAGGCCACGGAGAAGGAAGGTGGTTTCAGATGATGAGTCTACACCCATGACTTTGCCTTCCGTGTCTGTGGTTGAGCCCTCTACCTTTGAAGATGTTTCACATTCCCCCATTCATAAGTCTGTAGATTACTTGTTCCATGAAGGTTTTGACCTTGCTCCTGATGATGTCCCTTTGGCCGCTGTTTTTCCTGCTTCTTTAAGAGAAGTTGTCACTTCTGCTCCTTTGGCTATTACCGCTTCTGCTGTTTCTTTACCCGTAGATTCCTCAACTCTTCAATCCCCCGTGCCTGTTGCTTTGCCCATGGCTTCTCCAGTTCTTCAACCCTCCGTGCCTGTTGTTGCTTCATCTTTGACTGCTTCCATGCCTTCCGCTAGGGAAGTAGGGTCTTCCAGCAGAGAGATGCGGCAGGTGATAATTGAGATCCAGCTGAGGGGAATCTTTTCAAGAAAACGGGTGAGCCCGAAGTGTGGATCAAGACTTTGATAGGTCCCATTGAGAAAACCAAGCTAGCCAGCCATAGTACTCTTACATGGGCTAATGAAGTTGTGCATACCTCTTTGAAGGTATGATGCAGGTTATCCTCTTTCATTTTCGTATATGACATTTATCATATCTGATTGGTTTATTTCTTGCAGATTAATCTTATAGGCATGGAGCTCATGAAGAGGATCTCAAATACGGATCAGGAGACAAAAGCGTTGCAGGCCGATGCTGAAAATTTGAAAGCACAATATGATAGCCTAAGGATTGACATGGATGCCTTGAAAGAGGAAAGGAATACCTTGAAGCAGCAGATGAGGCTCATGGCGGCACAACTGGCAGTAGAGAAGGCTTCTTCCAGTCAGGCTGATAAAGACAAGAGTGTTCTGGTGTCCTCATTTGCTGAGCAGCTGTCCCGCGCCTCAGAGGAGATTAGAGACTTGAAAAACTTGCTGGGGCAGAAGGAGGAATACTCAGGCGAGCTCGTGCAATCACTCACTCGTACTCAAGAGGACCTTCGTAATGCTTTAGATAAAGTTCAAACTCTGGAGGAGTCAATTGTGCCGTTAAGGGCCGCCCATGAAGCTGTTGAAGTGGAGAAGGACGGATTGAGAGCTGAGCTTCAAGTATGGGCAAGGGATTATGAAGATCTTGAAGTGGTAGCTGATGTTGATGTGAGCTGGGTGTATATGAATTCTCGCCTTGACACATTGACGGAAATGAGTCAAGAGGGTTTCGACCTTAGTGCTGAAATAGCTAAAGGTAAGGAAGCCATGGAGAAGGCTCAACAAGTTCATAACCTCTCTTCACCTGATGGTGAGACTCTGGCTGCTCTTGCCTCTTCATCCGTAGTTTCTCCCGCTCCTTCTGCCAGTGAAGTCAACCCTCTTCCTGAAGAAGTTTAAGAAGTTGGTTCACCCTTTTTTTTTTTTACTTAGGGGCACCTCAATGTATACAAATTCTATACGGCTAAGTATAAGTTAATACTTAGTTTTTACTTAGCCGTTTTAATATATTAATACTAGTATGACTTTTGTTGAGTTTCTGTTTCACTCTTTAAGTCTTTTGCATGCTTTATTTTTCGAGGTTTTAGTTTTGCCTCTGAGTTTTGCACATAGAATGCTTTAGATTACTTGTACCTTTTTGTAATAGGCACGGTGTCATATTAAATGTGTGCCTTTTTGTAGTAGGCATAATTTATGGAAGAGGGCCCTTTTTTGATCGACACTTAATGAAGAAGACGTCTCAACTTCATAAAGGTGTAATAATGCAATAGAGTGATATGATTTTTTCACATATTTAAGAATGTTTCCAAGGAAAGTCTTTTTTTTGTTTGAACATCCACGACATTTTACATGTGTTTGATTATCGTCTAAAACTCATGTTGCAACTGTTTTTGTTTAACAAATTTGATATAACCTTGTATTTCGTAACTGTTTTTCATAGGTAATAGTTTTTTGATATTAATACAAAGGACCAACTGTTTTGCTCTAGTAACAGTTTTTATAAAGATTCGGGTTTCTACCCGCAACTATTTTTATTGATAACAGTTTTATAATAAGTACGAGGAAAATGCTTTTTCATCCGTAACTGTTTTATTTGACAATAGTTTTCTGAACAAATACATGGATTTTGATCTTTCATTCGTAACTGTTTTATTTGATAACATTTTTTTTTGAGTAAGTATAAAGATGTACATTTCTTCCTCGTGACTAATATTTTACCTTTCCGCCTGCACATATTCGAAAGTTTTTTGCATTTTTGCATTAGGCTTTGTATTTGGATGACTCTTTTGATCTCTTTCGATTCTACTCGTATCACTTGTCTTTTTGGGTATATGGGTCTTCAGGCTCGAGCTTTGACTTACTGATAGTCTTCTTTGCTTCGTCTTAGCCTTCCATACTGTATAGTCCCCCAATTGTTTGAGTTTTGAAGAATGAGATCTCGAGCACTTGACTATTCCTTCCTTGTGGTCCTTTTCCTGAAAAGGAAAAACATTCCGGACTCGAAGGTATATAGTTTTTTAGATGATGACTGCTTAACCCTTTAAAACTTTCATCAGAAAGTGTAACCCTAGACCGAGAATTGTGTTATTTCCTCGCGTCTTTGCAGGTCTAATATCATCATCTGGTGATGGGTTAGCTTTATGCCTATCATCTAAACAAGTTAGTAAAATTTTTAAATGTTCAAAATAAAAATGAACGTGTGATACCTGACCGAGGGTATTTCTTTCCCTTAGAAGTAATACTTCTTTAAGTGGATGGCGTTCCAGCTTGGTTGTAGAACTCTGCCGTCAATAGCTTCCAACTCATAGGCGCCCTTCCCAGCTATGCCTCGGATTTTGTAGGGTCCTTCCCAGTTTGGATTTAGCTTTCCTGCGCCTGCTTCTTTCGTTGATTGAAAGACTTTTTTGAGGAGAAAGTCCCCAATCTTGAAGTACTTGAGATGAGCTTTACAGTTGTAATAACGATCTATGATTTGTTTTTGAACTTCCATCCGTATCAGTGCTGCTTCTCTCCGTGGTTCGAGAAGGTCCAGATTGGATTTAATTCATCGTCGTTTGCTTCCTCCATGACTGTTGTGAACCTTATGCTTGGTTCGCCAATATCCACAGGTATTAAGGCTTCTGAGCCATATACAACTGCGAACGGGGTTTCTCCCGTGGCTATTTTTGAAGTTGTTCTGTATGCCCATAATACCGCTGGTAACTCATCAGGCCAGTTTCCTTTGGCTTTATCCAGCCGCTTCTTTAGATTGTTGATGATGATATTATTTGTTGACTCAGCTTGACCATTAGCCACAGGGTGATATGGAATTGAAGTGATCCATTTGATTTGCCAGCTTTCAAAGAATTCTGTGATTTGCGAGCCTATGAATTGTGGGCCATTATCGCACACGATCTCCTTTGGTATCCCAAAGCGGCATATTATGTTTCGCCATAAGAAGCTTTTAACTTCCTTTTCTCGCACTTGTTTGAACGCTGCTGCCTCTACCCATTTTGTGAAATATTCGGTTAGCATGATCAAAAACCGTACCTGTTCTTTAGCTGTGGGAAGAGGTCCCACTATGTCCATACCCCATTTCATGAAAGGCCATGGGGATATTATTGGATGTAATAATTCCGCTGGTCGATGCATGTTATTGGCAAACCTTTGGCACCTGTCGCATTTGGATACGAAGTTCTCGGCTTCTTCTTCCATCTTAGGCCAATAGTATCCAGCTCTGATTAGGGTTTTCACTAAGGATCTCGCCCCTGAGTGATTTCCACAGTGTCCTTCGTGGACTTCTTTCATCACAAATTCTGTTTGGTTAGGTCCGAGGCATTTAGCTAGGGGTCCTCCGAACATCTTGCGATAAAGCGAGTTGTGAATAAGGCAGTACCGTGTAGCTTTACGGCGAAGTGCTTGAGCTGCTTTCCTGTCTTCAGGTACATTGCCATTCTGCAATAAATTAAGAATTTCGTTTCTCCAGTCCCAGGTTAAGTTGTTGAAAGTAACCTCATTGTTGTCCTGGTCGATCATTGAGTGGAATAGTTGGACGACAATTGCATTGTCTTTGTTTGTTACTCCCGTGACTGCTGCGAGGTTAGCTAATGCATCTGCATCTGCATTTTCCTCTCTAGGTATTTGCATTAACTTCCATGTTTTGAATTATCTCACGAGCTCTCGTGCTTTTTCAAGATTCTGTTGCATCCGAGTCTCTCTAGCAATGTAAGTCCCCTGCATATGATTTACTACCAGTTGCGAGTCGCTGTTGATTACTATTTGCTCGATTGAGAGCTCCCGTGCGAGTTCAAGCCCTGCAATAACAACTTCGTGCTCTGCTTCATTGTTAGTTATAGGATAACACTTGAAAACTTGCCGTGTCTTTTCACCCGTGGGTGATATTAAGACTATGCCTAAGCTGACACCTTTTATATTTGAGGAGCCATCGGTGAATAGGGTCCATAAGCCCGGATTAGCACCGTTAAGAAGTTGTAACTCTTTTTCTACTTCAGGGATAATGCTATTACTAAAGTCAGCAACAAAATCAGCTAGTATTTGAGACTTAATTGCAGTCCTAGGCTGATAGATTATTTCATGCTCACTTAATTCTATGGCCCACTTGGCTAATCTTCCTGACAATTCTTGTTTATGCAGAATATTTCTTAAAGGATATGAAGTCACAACGGTGATTGGGTGACATTGAAAATATGTTCGTTATTTTCTAGATGCCATTATTAAAGCTTAGGCTAATTTTTCCAGATATGGATATCTAGTCTCAGCATCTAGCAAAGTTTTACTTACATAATAGATAGGTGATTGCTTACCTTTTTCTTCTCTTACCAGTACTGCACTTACAACAATTTCTGAAACAGCCAGGTAGATGTACAATCTTTCCCCTTCTTTTGGCTTTGAAAGCAGCGGTGGTTTCGATAGATAAATCTTCAGATTCTTGAGGGCTTGCTGACATTCTACAGTCCATTCGAACTGATTCTGCTTTTTGAGAACTGAGAATAATTTAAAACTTTTTTCTCAAGACTTAGAAATAAATCTTCCCAAAGCTTCTATTCTCCCTGTTAGTCTTTGAAATTCTCCCTGTTAGTCTTTGAAATTCTTTTTTATTTGTTAAAATATCAGGTATTTCTTATATAGATTTTATTTGAGCGGGGTTTACCTCTATTCCTCTGTTCGATACAAGGAAACCCAAAAATTTACCTGATTGCACTCCAAAAGCGCATTTTTCTGGATTTAGCTTCATATTATACCTCTCGTATTGAATCAATCTTCAAGAGTTTCTGTACCTCTTCCTCAATCACTTGGTTCTTGAATGGTCTTTGCTTTCTTTTCTTCTCTTCGACTGGGCCCAACCTCGTGCCTATATACACTTTCTGTTCAGGCTTTTGTTGAGACAATGCAACAACTTCGAGCTCTTCCGTAGTTGTTTTGATGTGCTCGTCTTCCTTCGGTTCATGAATGACGTCCGAAATAGAATTTTCATCCCTGTGGTCTAATGCACCTTCCGTGGTAACTTGATTCACCTTCTCGTAAGTATTTTCTTTCGTACCTGTTTCAACAATAATACCTTCCGTACCTGTTTGGGTAGTAATTTCTTCCATGCCTGTTTGGGCGGTATTACCCGCTTGGGAGATTCCCTTATCTTGTGATTCTTCCACCTCTATTTTTTTGTTGTAGTGTACCACAAAGTTTATATTTCTTGCGGTTTGCTGATCGCCTCTAATTTGTTGAATCCCCCATTCAGAGGGGAATTTAATTACCTGATACAAGGTGGAGGATATTGCTTTCATGTCGTGGATCCATGGACTTCCCACGATTCCGTTATAAGCCATGTCAGTATCGATGACTTAGAACCGGGTACTTTTGATCACCCCCTCAACATAAGTGCTTAGCTCAATTTCTCCTTTTGTTATAACCGTGGAGTTATCAAACCCTCATATGGATCGTGCCCTTAGGATTACTTGATTCCCAAATAGCATTTCTTCCACGACTCTTAGCAAAATGATATTGACTGAACTACCTGGATCAATCAACACTCTTTTTATGTTAGTGTCATGAATAAGTAAAGATATTACCAGAGCGTCGTCGTGAGGAAGCATTAATCCGCCGATATCTGCATCATTGAAGGTTATATCGTCCGCTTCCAGATTTTTCACGAACCCATTTTCCATGTGTAATTGTGAACTTTGTGGTCGTTTTGCAGACCACTGCATTTACTTCTTCACCTCCGTGTATCACGTTGGAGGTTCGTTTTGGAGAAGGAGGCTTTGGGGGCTCCTGCAGGTTCTTCATATATGCCTGTTTACCTTTATCACTAAACAATTTTGTTAAATAGCCCTGTTTCAATAAATTTTCTACTTCACCTTGTAAAATTCTGCAATCCGCAGTCTTGTGCCCATGATCGTTATGGAATTCACACCAGTGATCTGGGTTCCTTCTATTTGGATTTGATTGCATCTCTTTGGGCCACTTAACCTTGTCTCCCATGTTCCTCAATATTGAGACAAGTTCAGTAGTACTTACATTAAAGGTATGATCCCCAATTCAAGTATTACCTCTAGGTCGTTCATCTTGATCTTTTCTGGATCTAGATGAGGATGAGACTACGTCTCTTCCTGGTGGTCTATAATTTGACCTAGTGTTTTTGAACCTGGGAAGGATATCTCGTCCCGAGGGTCCTAAGTAAGGATCGTACCTGTTTTGACCCGATCTTCTGTCTGATTCAGGACGTCTGGATCTGGAATGATCTTCATCTCTTGAACGAGCAATGATATCTTCTTCTATTCTGAGTTTAGTACTATACCTGTTATATACATCGTTCCATGTTGTAGCGGGGAATTCTCTTAGACTTTCCTTAAGTCGTCTTGTGGCTTCTGAGCTTTTATCGTTTAGGTTGATTGCAAATGCTATGGCTACACAATTATCAAGTACCCAGTGTAATTGCATTCTTTCTCGTTGAAACCTGTCTACAAACTCGCGGAGTAGTTCCGTGCCTCCTTGTTTTATTTTGAATATGTCTTCCATTCTTTTCTCAACTTTTTGTGCACCAGAGTGTACTTTTATAAATGAATCTGCAAGCTCAGCAAAAGAGTCAATAGAATTTTCAGGGAGAAGAGAATACCAGGTTAGGGCTCCTTTGGTAAGTGTTTCCCCAAATTTTTTGACAAGGACTGATTCAATCTCTTGTTTTGTTAAGTCGTTTCCTTTACTCCGGTAGTGAAAGCAGTCACATGATCACGTGGGTTAGTTGTTCCATCATATTTGGGAACATCAGGCATTTTAAACTTCTTGGGTATAGGCAAGGGTGCCGCACTTGGCTTCCAAGGTTGTTGAGAATANTGCTTCGAGAGATTCATTAGGACTATCTCCCCTTCCTGAGTTTTCCAACCCATATTGAGGCTTTTCCATGGTGATGGTATTATTGGGGGGTGGTGTCGGTGGTGAAGGTAACACTGCTGGTAATCCCCTCACAAATTCTTGCAAAGCTTGGCTCACATACTCTGCAATCATTTGCTTTACTCGATCTTGTTCCACCATTTGATCATTATTATCATTGTTGTTATTGGATCTTTCTGGGGATTATTCCCTTGAATCACGTGGTGTTCTTGAAGGTAATGGAACTGGGGTTCCATTCCTTTGCTGGTTGTTTTCGTTGGAGTTCGACATAGTTTAGAGAATATCGCTTGAAAAGCAAACAAAGATTATCATTTTCCAGGTAACGGAACCAATTTGTTTAACCAAAGAATTAGTCCTTTGCCTAAAGCTATTTCTAGGATGAACACGGGTTACTGATAATCAAGGAAATAGAGAAAAACGAGTAATAGACAATATTTCAGAAATATAGAAAAGCAAAGTAGATTGTATTCCATAATCAGATACCTTTACAAGTTGTATTCCCCTCCCTTATATAGGAGATTCCCTGATATAACGTACAACTCTTGCTATGATTTCCCATTAATGACTAATTATGAAATTAATGGGGC
>ML394727.1:2396-14225 GCA_005239525.1 Nicotiana knightiana
AAGTATCCGAGAAGTAAATTCACCGACGGGGGAAACCATAACCTTAGATCTTTATTACAATTGTTTATACCTTAGCGTAGTTAATCTTTAGTGTTAGTAATTTAAATAACATCAAGTGACAGTTGAGTATTCTAACAAGTTGCTTGATACGTAAATTCCCTGTGGGATCGAATCTGGGCATAATACCCCGGATTATATTTGCAACGCTCACTTAGTCTTTTATTAGACATAGTTGAGCGTGATCATGTTACTCCTCCTCACATAACCAAACCACCTGAGATGCATTTCTCACATCTTGTCCTCAATAGGGGCCACACCACCTTGTCGCGAATAACCTCATTCCTAATCCTACCTAACCTGGTGTGCCCGCACATCCATTTCAACATCCTTATCTTTGCTACCTTCATCTTCTGGACACGAGCGATCTTGACTGGCCAACACTCAGCCCATACAACATAGTCGGCATGACCACCACTCTGTAAAACTTACCTTTAAAAATTTCGGTGGCACCTTCTTGTCACACAAAACATCGGAAGCAAGTCTTCATTTCATCCATCCTGCCTCAATACAATGTGTGACATCTTCATCAATCTCTTCATCCCCCTTAATAATAGACTCAAGGTACTTAAAACTTCTTCTCCGAGGGAAGACCTGTGAGTACAACCTCACTTCCCTTTCCTCTCCTTGAGTCTCACTATTGAACTTACACTCCAGGCCTTCTGTCTTGGTCTTGCTCAACTTGAAACTTTTAGACTCCATGGTCAGCCTCCATGCATCTAACTGTGCGTTCACACCCCCTCGCATCTCGTCAATCAATATAATATCATATACAAATAGCATGTACCACGACGCCTCCTCTTGGATGTGGCACATAAGTATGTCTGTTGCCAGGGCAAACAAAAAAGGGTTAAGTGTCGACCCATGTTGTAACCCTATCACAACCAGAAAAATAGTCTGAGCCCCCACACAGCGTCCTCACTCAGATCTTTGCTCCATCATACATGTCCTTAATTACCTTAGTGTAGGCAATAGTTATACCTTTAGCATCCAAACATCTCCACAAAACCTCCTTCGAAACTTTATCGTATGCATTTTTCTAATTCGACGAACGCCATATGCAAGTCCTTCTTCCTTTACCTATACTGCTCCATAAATCTCCTAACATGGTGGATAGCTTCTGTAGTCGAATGCTTCAGAACAAACCGAGCTAGTTCTCGAAAATAGACACACTCCTCCTCACCCTTAGCTCTACCACTCTCCCTCAGACTTTCATACTATGGCTAAGCAACCTGATAACCCGATAGTTATTACAATTTTGGATATCACCCTTATTGTTGTATACAGGAACCATCTTGCTCCACCTCTACTCTTCGGGCATCTTCTTTGTTCTAAAAATGACATTAAATAACCTAGTGAGCCACTCCAAGACCGCCTTGTCCGTACTCTTCCAAAAGTCCACGGGGATTTCATCTGGCATAGTCGCTTTGCCCTTGCTCATCTTATGTATAGCCTCCTCAACATCATCAAATCTAATCCTCCTACAATATCTAAAGTCACAACAACTCCCGGTGAGCTAAAATCACCCATTACAATGCTCTTGTTCCCCTTCTCGTTCAAGAGACTATGAAAGTAGGTCTGCTATCTCCGATGGATAATCCCCTCATCCAACAAAACTCTAGCTTCTTCGTCCTTGATGCACTTCACTTGATGCAAGTAATGAGCCTTCTTGTCTCGTGCCTCGGTTAACCTGAACAACCTCTTATCCCCACTTCGGCCCTCGAGTTCCTCGTACAAATGACTAAAAATTGCAGTCTTGGTCGCCGTATTCAATTACTAACTTCGCCTCTTTCTTAGCCAACTTATAGTGATCCATATTCTCCCTCTTCTCCTCCTCGTCTACACTTTCCACTAGATTCAAATACGCCGCTTTCTTAGTTTTCACTTTTCTTTGCCCCTCTCCATGCCACCATTTGTCTCCCTTGTGACCACCTGAGTAATCCTTTGATACCCATAACACCTCTCTCGCGGCTTCCCTAATGCACTGCGCAATCGTGGTCCACATAGCGCTTACGTCCCCACTACTTCGCCTTTTGATACAAAGTGAATTCCATAATTATAATCAGCATTCTAATAACCTAAATTCTAGCTACAATAACAAATGTCTTATCACAATTAATTTTCTCTTCTTGATTATACCCTTGAACAACCAGTCTGACATTTCCCTTATGATCACTTAGTTTGTTTCAGAACACTCACCTTATTCCAATAACGGTTCGATCATAATATCTTAACGCTAGATTCCAAATATTATTTCTCTCAAACTGGTTCAGTTCTTTTGGCATTACAACAATTTAGCCAACACTTCAGGCTTCTCTAATACTTTTAGGTTCAATTTGAGACAAAAAAGTTGTGAAGTCATATAAGTTTCTTAAATCAAACATTGTTACTATTTCGGCATTAGGATCTGAGATGGTGTTCTCAAGTGGATCAAAACTTTGATATTTCCATGATTTTCTTGGTAACACTTGTGAAATTTCTCCAGATGAGCTCGGGAGAGAACCAGTATTTGTAGGTTTCATATGCCCAATTTCTGGTTCAAGTTCTACAGTTCCCCCTGTCTCTAATACAGTATGCTCGCTCGCTTCATCACATTGTACCTCGCTCTTTTCTTCATCTTCAACATCAGATTCTCCTCTTGGCTCTGGGTCTTCACTTTGTGCAAGATCAATCTCCTGATCATCTTCCTGCATCCTTTGTTTAGCCAAATAGTTAGATTCATCAAATGTAACATGCACATTTTCTTCAACACACTTAGTTCTTTTATTAAACACTTTGTATGCCTTACTGTGTGCTGAATACCCTAGGAATACTCCCTCATCACTTCTAGCTTCATTTTTCCTAGAGCCTCCTTGTAGTGTACAAAATATCTATAACTAAAGGCTCTTAGATGAGTAACATTTGGCTCTCTTCCTCTAAGCAATTCATAGGAAGTTTTATCTAAAATAAGTCTGGCCATAATCCTATTTAGCAAGTAACAAGCAATGTTAACCACTTTAGCCTAGAAGCTCTATGGCAAACTACTTGCATGGAGCGCATCCTCCCCAGACTCCACTTTGTGGGATTACACTAGGTTTATTGTTGTCGTTTAATCATGCGTTTAAATTTTAGTAGTATTTGTTATGGAACAATTATTAATTTTTGTTGCTTCATTTAGCAACCTTCTTATACTCATGTCTAGGGGTGGCAAACGGGCGGGTGGGGTCGGATATGAGTGGGTCAAAACGAGTAATTTAAAAAATAGACAAATTATCCGACCCGACCCGTAATTGAGACAGATAAAAATAGATTTATCCAGCGGATAATATGGATATCCATATTATTATTAGCTTCTTAAATATGATCACTTATGAGAGAATTCCTAGTCTTCCAAACTTGAGGAACTCCAATTTGAGGCTTTACAAATGTAAAAGTTAAACACATTAGTTATCCATTGGTTATTCATTTGGTTAACAATTTTCTAAGTGGATAATATGGTTCTTTATCCATATTCGACCCGTTTTTAAATGGTTCATTATCTAACTCATTTTTTGACGGATAATATGAATGGATAACTGTTTTCTTTTAACCATTTCGCCACATCTACTCATGTCATGTCAACCCTAAAATGCACTTGTGAATTAGTTGTTCTTATGGAGTTTATAAGAAGAAGATACGGTCGGAACTAGTGAACTTGCAACTAAAGTAATAACATATGAGCTAATATGGAAAAATTAGCTGTGAAGAAAGAGATTCACATACTTGAGTACGTAAAAAAGTCAAGACATAAACTTTAAAATCTTTCTTAGTCTTGCTTAGGAAAGATGAATTTTGTAGTAATTAAACTGGTATTGCTCATGCCTTTAACATTTTAGAGCATTCTGAAATTGTAAATTCAAAATCTAAGCTCATATGCACTTGTTACCAAAATAGAATTTCTACATCCATACGAATTACACAATGGTTAACCAAGGCATGAGAACAAAAGCATCAGAGTCATTGCTTACTGTTATTAACTTGTGAGCTTTACTTATATTGTTGGTCTTAAATCCGAATAAAAAATAAAAATTATGGATTTAGTATGAATTCTCACATTGAGACATGCTTAACGGGCTTTAATGAAAAGACAGGATCTGTAAAAATTCATATGATCGACCTCAACTTACTCCACTCACATTTCCTCTACCAAAATGTTTGTAACATTAAGTGCGGGATTAATTTAGAGAATAATTTAAGTTATAATGGCTATTATTTAGTGTTGAAAATTGGTGTCAATCACAACCGATTTGAGATTGAATTGTAGTTTATTGAACTTTAAGTAATCTCTTAAATATTTCAAATACAATTGTTTGTTATTTAACATGATAAGATCGTTTATAAAGCCTAGATCTTAAGAAACTATGTATGATATTTTGAATTTTATTTGCAACTAAATAAATATATACTTGCTCACACCTGATGTTTATCATCTTGAAAATTTAATTTTTATTAAAGATATATCCATATTATAAGTGCTCGTAAAGGTTTCTTAATCCGAAAATTTATCCATTTTGAACAATTATGGTTCCTTTAATTTGGATTTTGGATTGCATATTTCACAACTTAATAAAGTTTCCAACTACGAAATCAATTCTTTATATAGTACTATCAACCCCCATCCAAATGGATAACTGAACTCAAGCAAACAAACCTCATATTATCCTCAACTTACGGATCACACTAGCACACGTCGCTAGTTAAAAGGAACAGTACATAACAACCCAACTTTTTATGTCCATTTCCAAAACTTCTACTTTGTCTTCCTTTTTTGCTTCTACATTCCTATTTGAACATTACAAAGTCATAATGATCTCGTATGTGAGAAGATTTATAGCCAAAGGCTTAGACAATTATCATTCGAGATACATTATAACGAGTTCAGTTGAACCCGTTTATCATGTTTGTTTTGGTGGCATGGCCTTCTCTTATCTAATCGCGCTTCCTGAAGAACTTCGTCATCTCGAACATAAAAAGCATCAAGAAAGTCATGGGAAACACTAAGTTGTAGATTTCATGTTATAGATCCTACGGATCGGAGAAGAGTAATCCAAATTGTTTACTTATAATAATTTTGTCTTTTTAACTTATGATTCATGTATCACAAAGTAATTTTATGTTTGATTGTATTACAAAGATTTGTTGAAAATATACTTTTTTTTAGATGATTTTAAATTTCCTTTTGCTTTGTTTTCCTTCTATTTTTCTTCATGGTCCAAGATGGAGTATATCTTAGATGTTTGTCGCTGAATCTACTTTTTACAAGATGGCTCTACTTTTAAATTGATTAGTTTCTGGGCATACGATTCGTGTCTGTAACCCGATAATGTGTACAAGGTTTATTAAAATTATACACAAAATTATTAAATAAACAAAATAAAGAAAATTTGATTGCTTAATAGGAAATAAAAACTTGAAGAAAAATTAAATTGATTACTTGAGAAAGAAAACCAATAAAATATTTTTGATAGAAAAGTTTTACAACTTTGTTCAACTAGATTTATAAGTATAATTTTTCCTTTTCGCTTCCTTCCCCCATCTCTTTAGCTCTTATGATTTCGTAATAACAAAAAGAAAGAAATAACATTGAATCACCCTCAATGCCTTATGGGTTGATCCTATCGTACAGGGTTTGCTTTGTGCGATTTATATCACATGTGTAGTTTACAGGCTATTAAAGATCTATCCAAAGCGCACAAAATGCTCACCTGAAGGGCAGAGGTCGTGACAATGATTGGTTGCGGATTTCCCTCCTAGCAAAGAAAAGAAAAACATCGGCTCATTTGCATTTAGATTCCTCTTTTGTAAGTTCTAATTATTATTTCTTAGTAGATTTATCTATCTTGAAAGATAGCTTGAGAATAGGCATTTTACATGTTTATAATTTCGGAATACTTCATATATAATGGTCATTACGGTGCAAGTTTACAATTATTATTATTTTGAGGAAAAATATGATAAGTATTTTCATAGACTGTTATAGAGGATTTAAAAATGATTTTAATAATAGTTGTTCGTTTCTTCTTATAGTTCGTCTTGCCAATATGTAGAGTAGGAACCAAAATGATCTTATATTTGATACTTGTGCAATTTTAATTGTGTACGGTCTTTATTGTATATTTGTTTACCCTTAAAAATGGATAACAATTAAACTTATAATGTGGTTTTAAAGACACGCGATTTTACCCAATATCAATTGATAAATATAAAGTTTAGTAATAGAAATTAACAATAAAGTAAAGCAAACCAGTGTTGAAATGCAATTCAGCCCTCGAGCTAGAGTGCCCTTGTACTGACTGATATTAAAGTAATGAAGCAGAAAGTAAACTGATGAGCAAGAAAATATAACCAAGAGAGAGAGAGAGTTATATTGCTTTGATATGAGCGAATAATGTGTCTTACAAATGATTCGAACTCCCCTTTATTTAGTAGAGGAATATCATTTATGAGATAATTCTATTTATAGAGGAAATCACATGATTAGCTAAACAATCGCTCTTGATTCGATCCGATCCAAGATTTACGCCATGATCTTCAACCAACCACATATATCTTACCTCTATGTTATTATGCTATCTTTGGTGTTGCTCGATGTCTGTCTCATTTGGTCTCGATCACTACAGGCGATCTCGACAGGTACCTCGAATTCCGAAATCGGTATCTCATCTTCATGCCTCGATCTGATCTATTAAGAGATCGATCTTCGATCCATTACCCTGGTCTCGGTTAATCAGTAAAATCGGATGGGCCCGATTTTAACCGTATACAGATAGTCCCCTCATTTTTTGGAGTGTAATGACAAGAAACTAATTGAGCCTTCGACCTTTACCTCGACCTGCCATGACGTCACCTCTATGACGTAAGCGACAGAGGTGACCGAAACGTCCCCTCGGTGCAATTCCCTAGGCATTTAATGCATGTCAGTTAGTGGTCGGCCACTATTGGTTTCGAACCGTCGTCGCAACCCGTAAATAAACGTTTTTCTCATTGATTCAAACTTTACTTTCAATCTCTTTTAATCTCCAAAGCATTTTACATCTTTTAAGTTCTTTCGTTCTGCAAAATCTTCAGGTTTCGTTGTTAACCCTTATTAAAACACCAAGTCCTATTGTCTTCTCCTTTATTCAAACTCAAACCAAATGTCGAAAATTTCAAAAATAGTACCACAAAAAGAAACCGCTTCATCATCTCAGTGGGTTGACAACAAAACATTGGTGGAGCCACGCCATGAGGAATGTGTTCCCGGGGGTTCCATCGTCATCTCCGACTTTAAGATCGAGAAAACTCCGTCAGTCCCTGGTCGATGTGAGCCAGTGTAGAGGTTTATATGCTCGATATCTAAGAACTTCCATAAGCAGGTGAAGAAAGTTTGCAACTGGAAAGGCAAAGAGATGGTGATTCTGGACTCCGAAGAAGACATCACTACACACGTGGAAGGGTTTTTTGAGTGTTTACACTTACCCTTTCACGTTGAGCCCCCTCGATCCTTTTATCGTTGATTTCTGTCGCAAGTACCAAATAACCCTAGGTCAAATCAATCCCTCCTTTCAGCATATTGTTATCCTGCTCTGATTTTTCGTGAGCAAAGTCGAGGGGCTTCCTTTCACCCTCGACCATCTCATCAGGTTATACATCCCCCGTCTCTATCCAGGCGAGTTAATAAAACTTCATATTCGGGATACCAAGGCGCTGATTTCGAGCATAGATAAGGATAAAGATCGAGGCTGGATGGATCGGTTTGTTCGAGTGAGGACTTCTGAACTAATCTCGGCCGAGAATATGCCATTTCCCAAGAAATGGAATATGACAATCCCACTATTAGCTTCTATTTATTAATTTGTTCCTTTACTTTTTCTCATCGATATCCTTTTCTATGATGTAGCATTCGTTTGGATGTTCGGTGCAATTCCTAACCTCGCGAGCTGGGTCAGGGAACTGGCCTTGACCTCTACATACGCTAAGCGCGCATGGGGCGATTTATCAAAGGGCAGACGGGAAGCCAAAATCATGGTAAGCCCGCTTTCATGTGTATAGTGATTCGGTTAAGATATTCCTCTCATACTTACTCAACTTCTTTTCCTGCAGGTCTCGGCAAAGATGTAGTCATGAGGCCCCAATCCGGAGAAGAAAAAATTTTGATCTTGGGCCCGAAACCGGCGAAGGAGAAAAAGATAAAAAGGACCTCATCCTCCGAGGGTCCAGAATCCAAGAAAAAGGTGGCTCGTAAGCCGAAGAAAGACCCCGTCCCCTTGCCTGCTGAGTCAATCCGACGATTAAAAGAGGGGGAAGAGGAAAAGAAAGACGGATCTGGGCTGGTGGCCCGAACAAAGATGATTATTGAGGCTCAGAAGGCCGTCAAGCCAGTAGGAGCCAAAAATAATCTACCCCGAGCTGGTGGGGCCTCGGGAGGCGACTCGGGTGGAGTCCCCGAGTTGGCAAAAGCTGAGAGTGCCTCGTCCCAAGGCAAAAAAGTAGCAGAACCGGCCGTGGAGGTCAGCCTCGAGGCTCCTCGAGATGAAAAGGATGCCTCAAGAGACCCACCTGGGGCAATAGAAATTGGAGACTCGTTGACCCTCCCTTCATTTTCCGAGGAGGAAATTCGGGAGGCCCAAGCTATGAGGACTCTCGATGTAGAAGGACCCCACGGAGGGGAAGACCCTTTTGTGGTTATTTTACGCGGATCGAAGATGTCGTCGGTCTGAGTGACTTGGTAATACCGAGGAAAGATTCAAGTGGGACCTCCTCAAGCTTCAGATTTACCAACCAATTCCGGTCCCCAGCACCTGTCGCGGGACCAAACGAACCATCGTCGTCTCCATCCCGGAGGATGCGCGAGTTTTTGCCGCCCTCATAGAGATGGCCAGTTATCTTCGGGGTCTAGTCACGGAGGATGACGAGGCCCTAATGGACGAAGTGGAGGCTCCGTGTCTTTTCAATGAGACACAACAAGCCTTGAATTGGGTAAGCCTTAACTTCCCTTATGAATATCATAATTGTGTTTTTCTTCTTTGTCTAACCTCTTTAATTTTATCTATGTAGTCCTCGGTGCTTCATCATGAAGCATTTTCTAGTTCTCGAGTTGAGATGAGTCGGTACGAGGCTAAAATTCAAAGGCTTACCGAGGAGAGGAATGCCCTCAAACTTCTCAGTGGGCAAAAAGAAGAATAGATCAAGGATCTCCGAGCCGAGTTGGCCGCGACTCATAAAGAACAGACCAACCTGATTGAGCAGGTAATGAAAATCTTAGAGACTCGTTCGAGAATGATGGCTAACACTTCAATCTCATAGGTTCAGTAGAAGATCGAGAGAATCGAGCAGTTTCATAAAGATGTCAATACGATAAAGGCGAAGACTTTGGGATGGAATAAAAATATGGACCGCCCATCCTCAGAGAAGGAGGCTGCTCGAGCCCAGCTATCATCAGCTGAAATTCAGCTTCAGGGCATGAAGAAGAAGAGCTTGGCACAGGCCAAGAAACTTGAGTAGCTTGAGGCTCGGTTGGCCGTCGAACTTGCAAAGGCCAAATCTGAGGCTGAAAAGGCTAAGGTCGATGTGGAGGCGATCGTGGCCGTCTACCGGTCTGATGCTGAAGTTTCTCAAGCCCAAGCAAGAGAAACTGTCCAGGCCGCCAAAACTCGAGCACATTAGGTTGTCGAGCTCGCTAAGTTCCAATCTCAGGGGAAACCCTCGAGGAGATCCATGCTCGGGGTTTCGATCTCACTGATGAGATAAAAAAGGACAAAGAGCACGAAGACGATGCTAAGGCACTGGCCTCCTACGATGATGATGATGAAGCCGTGAGTGACAGCGGTTTTGAGAACGGAGGGGACCTCGATGGAGAAGAAGCTGCCCCCAGAGAAAATTAGGAACCTTAAGATTTTTCACTTTTGATCTTTTGTGTAGGATCCTGATCGGGCCTTGTATATATATATGTATATATATATATATATATGTATACTTCTTTTCTTTCCGACTGTCTTTATTTCATTTTTTTCCTTATGAAGATTTTGTCTCATTTATGCCTTATGAAATTTTCGTTCATAAGTTTAGGCAATTTGATCGAAGCCGGACTAGTGTAGTTTTTATAACCGAGTGAGTACTTGCTCGAACTCGAAGTAGAGCAACCCTTAGGTTTTATTTGAGTGAGTATGTCTTCTCGAACTCAAAAAATAACATGGCCATTAGGCTCTTGAATTAGGCCGATGTGGCCCTTGTAAAAAGAATGGGTTTTTCCCTTTTTCGACTTAGAAAAGTTAATCGTATACAAATTTGTTATGCCTTAGCATAAGATAAATCTGCACCCATGAGGGTTTTCGAGGGTTGATGTAGTCGAAACCCTTTGTTTCGTGATGCCTTAGCATGAAATAAAGAAATTGTTCGAGAGTTCAAACAATTCGATACCCCTTAGGGTTTTTCAAGGGTTGATGTTATCGAAACCCCTTGTAATTTTGCCGATGGTAGCCTTTTTAACTGGTTTATAAAGGTATTCGAAGACCTATTTTTATTAAGTAATTGGGACGTCTCTGAACTGTCTTAGTTTGGCCGTATCCGTTTATTTAGGATTTGCCTCTTAGGATTATTTTCCCATTTCGTTTAGAGCTTGCTCGAAGTATGATTCCCCGAGTGGGATAGTCCCCGATGGTGGGTGGTCGTAGCCAATAAAGTCAAGGATTGCCTTTATAAGGTCTTACGATCTAGAGGTTTTAGTGATTCGATCACGTCGATTTTTCGGACAGCAGTCCCCAAGCGTGGGGTTAGTTGTTCGAACTTCAGTTTTGATCGCCCCTTAAGCTTGTTTCCACAATAGATCAAAAGTATGAAATTGTAAAGTAAAATTTTTCTAACGCACAGAATATTTGGCGAGGAAAAAATACTTCTCTTCATAGATGGTTATACATGCGTACATGTTTGATGTTAGGGCTCGAGTAACCTACATGGGCATGGCTCATTTGATTGTTTGGCCCTTACAATATTTACCTATCGAGGCCCTGTTAATACGAAGTACTTTCCTAGCAATAATGTTCACATTCGAGGGTGATGCCCCCCAGTATTCGAGGTTGATTGTAAAGAAGCCCCGAATACTGTTGATTGCTCTAAGTTAGCACGGACAATAGTTGACTCATTAAAAACCTCACCGGAAAAACCCTTTTGGGACAAAAACCGGTCTAAGGAAAAAAGAGAGCAACGCATGCTTTCAGACCTAAGGATTTTGTGTTAAAGAATCCCTTGATGTCTTCGATCGAACAATTGCAATTGGTTAATATAAAATATAAATGAAAATGGAGAAGTTCGTACCTTAGAAGTAATATTGTTTGAGGAGTGATATGTTCCAATTGTTCGGTAATTGCTCGACGTTCATTGATGCGANTAGACATCCGGGCGATAGCCGGGCGACAGAGCCAAACACACTGACTCTGCCTGGCGTTAGCCAGGCATTTGGGCTGAAACGCCAGCCCCACCCTGGCGTTAGCCAGGCATTTGGGATGAAACGCCAGCCCTGGCCTGGCGTTAGCCAGGCGTTTGGGTCCAAACGCCAGGTCCCCAGTTCGGTCAGAAATCGAGTTTTGACGGGTTTAAGTGTTTTTAATTGAAATAGAAGTCTCCTACATGGTTAGGGTTCACCCTAAACCTATAAATAGACTCCTAAAACACAACTACGAAGGGGGATTCATAGGGATACACAGAGATTCGAGTTTAGAGTGGATCCAAGGCAAAACATCAATTTGTACATATTTTCTTCCTTACTTTGTAGTTTAA
>ML394728.1:0-42670 GCA_005239525.1 Nicotiana knightiana
AACAGGCCCAGATTCTCAGAACCTCAAACGCCCAAATGTTTCATAGCCTTTCTCATATCCGGGTGTGTTAGAGTTCCCTAAGGACCTTAAGGGAACCCGGTCAGTGCTCACACCCAGATTTCACAACCATAATTGAGTAAGTGCAGTGTGGAAGTGTCAGCCCCAGTGCATCAGAGTTCACAGGGATCTCACAGGAATCCCAAGGCAGTCATACACTGGAGGGGCAGAACTTAAGGACCTAAAAGTAGAGTGAGAGTGTTTGACATAGTTTTGAAAAGTTTTAACAGGAAATCAGTATTTGATAAAGAGACCCGGTTGAAGTAGTTTTATAAAACATGAGAATTGTTTAGTAAAACAGCTTTTAAAAACAGTTGTGTAATTTAAACAAACATCAGGTCGGTCAAACAAGTTCAACAATACTTAGAGAACAAACCTTCACACAGGGATAAATAGGGATTGGAGACAAGTAGAGCAGGTATGGTGAACACATAATAGACATGGGTCCTTGGCAATTAGTGCAAATAGTAAGACATAGATTCAGGAGTGCTAATTAAAACAAAGTCACAGAAGCAGAAGTGCTCTAGGGGATTCATGGGGTTGGGAGATAGTATAGTATAGGATTTCATACTAAACATGATTGAGCATAGCATCAAGACAACTTAGGGTAATAAATCAATAGGTGCATACCAGAACTAGAAAACCAGTACACAAGCATCAAAACATAGTAGAGTTACATTGAGACAGATTACATGTTTATAAGAACATGCTAACCTTAAGAGGTAAGACATAACTAGCATACTAGTTGAAGCAATTGTGCAAGGAGGTCAATTACTTGTTGAACAGCAAAACAATAGATAAAAACAGATTAGGAGCATGATAAACTGAAGCAGTAAAAGAAACATATTGGTTTTGGGACTTGAATTGAAAATCAGAATATACTAGCAAAGAGACAATAACCACAAAAGTGAAGGGACAGGAGAGCACAATAGTTAGCCTTGGCTTGCAGCTGGCTAACTTTGAATAATAGTAAGTGACACAGAAAGAGAGCAGAAAGCTTTGAGCGTGAGACATAGTTTTTGAACCAAATGTGTTCGTGTGTGTTGAGTGGATTCTGTTTTGAGTGAGTGTGTGTGTATATATATATATATATATAGTAGTTTGAAACTAGGTAGAATAAGGTAAGAATCACAATTAAGCAGTAAATTATGGAACTCAGAACCAATTTGAGTAAAATCAGTGCCAGTACTCTCTTGATTAAGGGAGTTAACTTCAAATGGTAAGAACAGGTAACAAATAAGGAAAGAAATCAATGTGTAAATGGAGCATAACAGATAAGGAAATAATTCAAACAGTGCAAGTACAGAACACGTAATTAGGACTAGGTACATAAGGTTCTAATTAAGGAAATATCATAAGAATCAATTAACAGTATAGTCAACCATAAAATAAGGCGAGAAAGTAACTTAGAGGTCGGAAATCAGTAAAAGATATCATCACAGGAAATCAGTAAAAGGTGTTAATAACAGAAAATTAGGGATTCAAATAGGAACAGTACTTATTAAGGGGAGAATTAACACAAAATTTCTATGAACAAACGGAATAAACACAATATAGGCAAGAAGAAGTAAAATCAGAAACATAGTAAAGTAAGAATCACATAGAATCAGGGATTCATCTAGAAAAGATAGAATTGATTAGAGGAATTAACATAATAAACATAATATAAGCGGAAGAATCAAGAATCGGAAACCCTACTGAACATAATAGGGTAAAATCACAGAAACTCAAAGTGTTCATGAGAAACAAGCACACGAACATATTACCAAAGACGGACTCAGAATTGTAACAAGTGTTAAAACTAAGGTTTTATGATAACAAGTTATGACTAAAAAGCAATTTTAACAAAAGGTCGTTTTAAACATCAGAGAACTACATTAAAAGACCAGAAATATATTTTGAAGAAAAGTTCCGAAAACCCTAATGGAAAAATAAAGCGACGCTTTGAGAAATCGAGAGGTTTTTCATGAAACAAACGAAAATAGCTCAGAAAGACCCCAGATCAGTTATAGATCTAAGAGGTACAGTATAAGAGGTTAAGGTTTCTAGAAAATAACCCAGAAATAGAGAGACCGGCTTAGAAACCCATAGGTTTATCCGGAAAAAGGAAAGATCTTACTCGATCGAGCCATGATGGCCTGAGAATGGTGAGCACAGGAAAAGGCTTGAGTGGAATGGCTGCTGGTCCCTTGAGGACCTCAAAGAAGGCAGGAATCCCGGCACAGGGGAGCCATTAAGGCTGGAGAATGGTGGTAAGCCCTCATAGTCGACAGCATGAGAGCACCGGCGAGGGACAACTAGGGTTAGGGTAAAGAGCGTTTGAGAGAAGAAGAGAGGATATGACGGCGGAGTGTGAGAGGAGAAATGAGAGAATGAGGGTTTGGTGGGTAGACTATTAGGTTAATTATGGAAAGGGGGGATCTGGTCCGTTGATCAAAAATTGATCAACAGTCCAGATTAAACATGACATTGGGTCGGGGGATTAATGGATTTGGGCTTAGGGTATTTGGGCTTGATTTAATCAGGTTTGGGTCTGGTCTAATAGGGAGTGATTAATCAATTTAGGCTAAAGTTGAAATAGGCATGGGCTATTTGTTAAATACCCAGATAGTTTAATAAAAATAGTTTTATAAGGTAATTACTATTTATAAAAATGAATCATATGCATGGAAATAACTTAAAATTGGTTATTTGATATTTAAAAAATATAGAAGGCTAATTTTTGGTAAAAAAAAATAGTATAAAATTACATGCTTAGGCTATAATTGTAAAGTTATTGTAATTATAGCCAAAAGATGTCAATTTGGCTAATTATGAAATAATTTGATCTTATTAGGACCATAAACAATGAATTAAATCAAGAAATTCCTTTGAAATCATTTGTGATGCCATTTTGGAATTATTTATTAAAAATAAAATGTTAGATAAATAAGACAAAATATAGGAAAATTATGGAAAAATACCAATCATTGTTAATGCATGATTTTGAAGGTACATATGCAATTTTAAAAATATTTTTGGAAAATTTTGGGTAGGAACATTATATCTTTCAAATCACCCTATTCGGTCAAAATTGGTAATCATTTCTTTACCCGACAACTCTTTCATCCTTCCCGGATAAAGAGGGGAAGCTGTTGATACCTAATTTTTCCTCATAAATACATATAAAATAGTGCATGGGCATCATCAAGTATTTTTTCATAATTTTCTATAATTTTTAAAAAAGCTTTTAATCAATTTATTCATGCATTTTATTATATAAGTAATTATGAATTGCATCTCAAATAAATTTTATGATGATTTATCATTTAATTTTCATCATCTATATCTGTATTAAGCTTTAAATATTTTTTATATATTTATTATAATTGCATTTTTGCACCTTTGGGCTAAAATTGCATATTTTGCAATAATAGCTCATATATATGCATAATTACATTATTTATACAAGAAAATGACTTTTTATATTTTTATAATGTTAAGTAATTATTTTAAATTATTTTCATGCACAAGTGATATTTTTGCTATTTATTAATTATTTTTTATAAATTATTTATTCATTAAACTAGGTATTTAAAATATAACTCCTAAAAACCCAATTTCGGACCTATAAACTACCCAATTACCCCAGCCCAATACTCCAATACCCAATACCCAAATACCCATTAACCCAAACCCATACCCATTTAAACCCCCAACCCAATCCCCTTTTAAATCATAGTTGTTGATTTCTGAAGATCAACGGCTCAAACACCTCTACCCCTTTTTAATTAACCAATCCACCCAAACCCTAAATAATTTCCACCTACCCGCCATCTCTATACACTCCTTCTCTCGTCTTCTCCTCCTCCCTTCTCAAATCCTAGCGTTGTCAGGCAAACCTCCCTGATTCTAAACCCATAATGGAATCACTCGTTGATTCCTTAACTTATTTGGCCCCTCTTCCTTACCGGCTACCAATTTTTGGTGTTACCTAATTTGCTCGCCTCAAATGGCAAGTAGATCCTATAGAGATCGAACCAAGGCTGGTTCAAATCTCTAACCTATTGTTGTTTCCGTCTATGTTCATTAGCTTTTCTGTGTAAGTACGAATATTTTTCGTATCTCTCACTGATTCATATCTAACCTAAAGTTAGGGTTTTCAGATCTTTTGATTTGAACCAAATTTTGTTCGAACTTTAGTTTATTTTAATGTTATTTTCGTCTATATTCACTTTGCTACTCCTGAATCCGCCTCTTTCCCTTAAATCCTTTTACTTACCCAAAATAGGGTTTCAGATTTTCTTTAATTGAACCAGATTTGGTTCGATTCTATGTTTCTTTTGAATAACTTCTTGTCTATGTTCATTTTATTAAAATATATAATTCTTTGCCTTTATTTTCTATCAATTTTTCGTGGCTTACCCAAATTAGGGTTTCAGATCTGTAATCGAACCAAATATGGGTCGATTCTGGATTTTCTTTGAAAAATCTCTTGTCTACATTCATTGTATGCAGTATGTGATTATTTTACCCTTGTTTCTCTGCTGATTTTATGGTTTACCTAAAAATTAGGGTTTGAAATCTTTTACTAAGATTTTTACTCTTTCCTTTCTCGTATGGTACTGATATTTTCCTTATTCTGTTCAATCTACCATGTTTCCATTATTTATTTACCTTATTTGACGTGAAACTGATTGTTAATTGATATTTTCCTTATTTCTGTTACTCGCTAGATTACATGTTGTTATGCCCTGTTAATTTACTGAACCCTGCATTATTTATTCTGTTATTAATTTCTTTCCTTATTCATATGTGTATGATTTCCTTCCTTATTTGGTCACCTAATTAAACACTATTTAAACCATTTCCCCTCTCCCCTTTAAGAGAGACTCGAACTCTAATACTCTCACTAAAAACTTAGCTCGTTTACTCTGATTCTGTGCTCATTATTTCTGGTCTTGGTCGGCTCAAAGCCAAGGCTAAGTGATTCTGGACTTAATTGATGTGGTATATTTACTTTCTTTCCTGCTTAACTGGTAAGCCCTAATCCCTTGTAATTTAATTCTCCATGATTTCACAATATGTGTTGCTCTACCAGCATGTTTAAATTCCGAGTATGACTCTTCCCTTATGTTTCTATGACTTTGTCTAGTCCTATAGTTAATACTATTAATTTAAGATAATTATTTTGAATAATATGAATCCTCCTACAAGCTAGCTAATGTTTAACTTGTCTCATGCATTGTTTGCTAATACTACACCTGTTCTGAACTTTGCATTCTTAAGATACTACCAGCATGTAATTAGTTAATTTATCCTAACTTTACAGATTTGTTACTTAGTTCATATGCCCTGTCAATTTGTTTGCTAATATGTCGAGTATCCCTCTGAATTCATGTGATGATCTGACTATTTTACCTAAGTTGTTCCTATGATTAAACAATGGTTGTCCTAAATGTCAGCATGCTCACTTAGTATAATTAGGTCTCTTTGAAACTATGTGCTTTACAAACCTTACTTATTTTGTTGAATACAATTATGTGTTCTAAACTTTGTTTCTTCTGAACTCGGCACTGTTTTAAACCTGTATTTACCTCCTCTTATATGTTGTTACTCTTTCAAAAACTTCCATTCTTAGTCCCTTAGGTTCTATCCACAACCATCCCAGTGTGAGCACTGCTCAGGGTCCACATGAGACTCCTGTGAACTCTGACATACTGGGAACTGGTTCCCAATCTCTTGTGAGTCATCTTCTGAATATGTGGTTCTAGTGTGAGCATTGCCCTGGGTCTCTGTGGCCCTTGGGAAATTTGACACATCAATAACTTGGTTCTATATATGCTATGGATGAGTCACTCACCATTGATGTCACGACCCAAATCCTAACCCAGGTCGCGATGCCCAACAACGACATCAAGCAAACCAACCATTATGTACTAGTGAGTTCAGGTAGTTTACCAAAAACATTTTTCAACACTTGATTAACTTAGTTTTGAGACATTAAGTAGAAATGGATAACTTAGGCAATTTTATGCAAAATAAACAATCATGAAGTCATAATTAACGGTCATATCCCAAAATAAAGTCTACTAGCATGTGTGTTCCAGGAACTAGTGTCACAAGTATACAGGCATCTAGTAGAATAATATCAAATGAATGAAAGTTTGTCCTACTGCCTGAGTGAGTATAGACAGAAATAACAAAAGAATAGCTCCAAAGTGCTGCTGGAAGCTGCCAAAAGGAGCAGCTCACCGTGAAGCCTCGATCAGTATAACTCAAGAACGAGCTCCGGACTGGAACCCAGATGCACCTGCCTCAGAACCTATACAATTAAGTATAGACCGTAGCATGAGTACATAAACAATATGTACCCAGTAAGTATCCCGCCTAATCTCGAAGAAGTAGTGACGAGAGGTCAACTTGACACTTACTAGGGTCCAAACAGTATATTTGGGTGATAATTTAAAAGAGGACAACAAGTAAGCATGGATAGTAAGGAAATATAAATCAAATCGTAATAAAATCCAAATATGTAGTAAAGCATCAATTTACAAGTTTTCAGTTCGATCTTCCAGGATATTTCACATCTCAACGGTCATAAACAACATCAGGCAAATAGCATGCGCATAGTGGAATAAGGACATCCGGGCCAACATAATAATAATAATTGTACACTGTCGAAGGGTCGAACGGTGTGAACCATAGATGCATCTATCAACCTGTCGTGGCGTACGGCTAGCTCCCATGAGAGTAGGGGAAAGAACCACTCCGCTCGCGGGATATAAATTGTGAAGCGGTCACATGAAAACACAACATCTTTCTTTCAATCCTTTTTAAATAACAATTCTTTTACATCAAATTCTCGGTTTTCTTAAAACAAAGTTGCATATAATGAAGTTACAAAGCATATAACTCAAATTAATGGAATTCACATGGCATGGTGTGGGCCTAACTACCCGGACATAACAATAATAGTCACTACGCACGGGCTCTCGTCACCTCGCACGTACATAGTCCCCCACAACAATAACACATAATCATTTAATTCGCCTATGGGGAAAATTCCCTCTTACAAGGTTAGAAAGGAGACTTACCTCACGTCAAGTCTACTTCCCGGGTCAAGAATGCGCTCGAAACTCCAAATTTGTCGCCCAAGGACTCGAAACTAGTCGAATATTGCATAAACAAATCAGTCTATACTCCAAAGTCCTTAATTCTCCTACTTAAATGATCATTCAACCTAAATTGGGAAAATCCTGAAATACAGCTCCAGGCCCACATGCTCGGATTCCAAAAATTTTTGAAGGAAACTATCACCCAAGGCCTAAGGATCAATATTATATAGTTTTTGTTTGATTCCTTAACAAACTTCTTGGTAATTTCCCATTTTTGTCAAAAACCTAGGTTTTTACTCTAACCCATGGTTTCTACTAATTGTTGTTGTTAATCTACCTAAAAATTCAAGTATAAAGCTAAATTTATAGTGGGAATTACTTACCTCACAGTAGCTAGGTCAAAGACCCTCCTTGCATGCTCTCAAAATCACCCAAAGAAGAAGAATGGTGTTCAAAAATGGCTAAGCCCCGTATTTAAAATGAAACTCACTGCCTATAGGTTTTCCGCACCTGCGACTTGAGGAACGCACCCGCAGTCTCGCATCTGCGAGAAAAATCTCGCACCTGTGGAGAAGGGGAAAGGGGGCCTGGCTTTGCACCTGCGGATCAGAGTCCGCACCTGCAGATCGGAGTCCGCACCTGCGGCTCCGCTTCTACGGAATGGGGTCCGCATCTGTGAAAATGGGTAGCTCCCCCAGGAGTCACACCTGCGATACTGGGACCGCAGAAGCGGTCTTGCACCTGCGACTTGACCTCCCCAGGTGCGGTTGCACCAGATTTGGTGCACCAGCAGTCATTTAAGGCTGGTTTTTGCCTCGCTCGATGCCCGAATGGCATCTAGGCCCACCGAGACCCCGTCCAAATATACCAATAAGTCCGAAATCATAATACGGACTCGTTCGAGCCTTCATAACGTCCAAAACAGAGCTAAATCTAAAAATCATACCCCAAAACTTATTGGATCAAACTTAAGCACTTCAAGTTCTTGAATTCGCTTTCAGTACGCCGAACCTATCTATACTACTCGGAATGACACCAAATTTTGCGAGCAAGTCATAAATGACTTAACGGAACTATTCCCAGTCTCAGAATTTCGTTTGGATCTCGATAACACAAAAACACGTTACAAACACAATTTGAACTTAAGGAAATTCTTATTTTACTATTTGGCGTCGAAACGCCCCCGGGTCATCCAAAACCCGTTCCGAACACACACCCAAGTCCGAAATCATCATAGAACCTACCAGAATATTCAAATCTTAATTCCGGGGTCATTTACTAAAAGTGTTGACTGAAGTCAAACTTGGCCTTTAAGGCCAACCTTAAGGAACTAAGTATTCCTACACCACTCCAAACACCCCCAAACCTCGAACCACCCGTCCTCGAAAGTCATAAATCAGTAAAAACAACTACGGGGAGTATCATTTAGGGGCACAGGGTCCTAGAACACAAAACAATCGGTCAGGTCGTTACAATTGACTATGTTGTACCTATGAAATGAGCCTCAAAGGTGATTGGTTTGAAGGCCTGGTTCCCAGGTTTATCTGGGCCTAATGAAGGCTCCCTATAGTGTATCTTATTACTATTATGTAATTTATTCATTACTCTAGTTTGTAATAAGTCTGTAATGAACATATTCTGGGGTATATAGTAAAATCGGGAGGTTTTCTTATTTCCTTTATTAACTGGGTAGAAATCCTGCCTATAGGTTTCAGCTATGCTGTTAATTCTTGCTCAAAACTATACAAGTTCTACGTTGTGCTTAGAAATCTTGCCTATTGGACTTTCGTTAGCAATGTTGATTCTGAATTTTATATCTGCATATTAGAGATCCTGCCTATAGGGTTGATGTTATAATTGCATTAGAAATCCTGCCCATAGGATCTATCAATATGTCCAACAAACATGCATTATCAATCACGACTATAGGATCCTAGTGTTTGATTTAATAGTTTTCTGGCAATATATACAATTTTTGCCCGCATTACTTCTCACTAGATATCATGCCTATAGGATTAAATCAATTCAATAATAGATATCATGCCTATAGGACTAAAACCAGTTTCAACCCTAGAAATCATGCCTATAGGACTTAAGTCACTACAGTAATTAGAAAGCATGCCTATAGGATTAAAAAGGTAAATAAAATATATCTATATAAGTTAAAGTCAGTGCTATACCTAGAAATCATGTCTATAAGTCTATAACCATCAAACTGGTAGAAGTCATGCCTATAGGATTCTATTAATTGGTTCTGAATTCAATCGCCACCGTCAATCACTTAGGCAATATACCTATAGGACTTAATAATAATTATGGATTTATAATTGTGATGTATTACTTCTTGCAGTGCCCAGACTATACTGAGTAAAATCAGTAGGCAAACAATAGGTCTTGACATTCGCCTTAATGAAACTGCTTCTATAAATCACCGCACTCTATTTTCTCACATAGATATCCTGCCTATATGATTTTAAGTTTAACAAAGCTTGCTGAATCGACTGTGTGCATTTGTTGTTTTATGTGTGGAGGTCAATATGAGCCCATATTTGCCTTTTATGTGAAAACCCTAATTGTTTTTGCTTGTCGCCTAGACTTTTACATTTTTGAGAAACATAGGTTGGGTCTAAAACTATCCCAAATAGAGGTTTTAATATCTCCAAAGCCATAGGTAAGGGACGGGTAGTGCACGCATAGGAAACGAACTAGAATCTACTATAACGCTTAAGTAACAACTTAAAGATAGTAATCAGGTAGTAGAAGATGATAGTCCGTGCACTAAACTATATGTGGCACCCCGACTTGAGGGAGCTACAAAGTATTGCACGGGGTGATCCTATAGGCTAAAAAACTTAGGACCCTCCATTCTTGTTCTAAAATAAATCGAGTATTTTATTTGTCCAAATTGCTTTCTTTNAATTTGAGCCCTTACCCGATCTCTGGTGATGTAAACTGGTAATATAAGTTATCTGCTCTAGGTGCCCTAATTCACCTTAATCCGTTAGGTGGAGACTCTCTCAATTGAAATTCCTTACCCTCTCAAAAGAGTTGTCCCAAAAATGTCAAAACCCAATTTTGCGAGAAAAAGGGGGGGGGGGGGCGACAATCATCGGTGGAGTTGACGTCCCACAGGGACCCATATTCAAAAGCACCAAAGTATCAATAAAAATGGAGAAGCGGACTCGGGACTACATGCACGAGGACACCCTCACATTCAATGAGGAAGACACCGAGGGCTTATCTCAGCTGCACAACGATGTGCTGGTAATTTTTATTCTTTTAAATAAAGTTTAAGTTAAACGTGTTCTTGTGGATCCAGGTAGCTCGGCAAATATAATCAGTTCGACAAGCATGGAGCAGCTCGGGCTGCTTGACCAAATCATATCGGCATCCTGAGTCTTGAACGTCTTCAACATAGCAAGTGAAACAACGAAGGGGAAATCATCCTCCCAGTAAACGTGGCCGGAACCATACAAGACCTGAAGTTTCATGTCATCGAAGGTGACATGAGGTATAACTCTTTGCTTGGAAGGCCGTGGATCTACAGCATGAGGGCAGTGTCGTCAACCCTTCATCAAATGATGAAGTTCCCAACAAAAGATGGCATGAAAATGGTATATGGGGAGCAACACGCAGCTAAGGAGATGCTTGCAGTCCATGACTTGGCGCCAGTATCGAGGCCCTCTATATCTGAAAAGTCGAGCGTCAAGGACAAACAGGTAACCAAATAGAATTCACAGTCTATATCCTCGGTTGAACCCGAGGAGCAGGTGGTCGAGGACAAAGAGGAAGATTTCCTTACCCCTCGAGCTTTCGTCGCCCCCGAGGAGTCAGATGCGATGAAGTCCACGGTCGAGGAACTTGAACAGGTGATATTGATCGAGTATCTGCCGGAACGAAAGGTATACCTGGGGACGGGATTAACCGCCGAACTCAGGAAAAAAACTCATTCAATTCCTTATCAATAATATTGATTACTTTTCTTTGTCCCACTTAGATATGACAGGGATCCCACCGGAGATAACCACTCATCGACTAAGTGTCGATCCCAGATTTAAACCGGTGAAACAAAAGACGAGGCCTCAGTCCGAGGTAAAGCACGCATTCATCAAAGATGAGGTAACCAAACTTCTTAAGATAGGGTTGTTTAACCAAAGAATTAGACCCTTTGACTAAAGCTTATTTTTAAGATGAATACAGGTTACTGATAATCAAGGTAATGGAGAAAAATAAATAATAGACAATATTGCAGAAATATAAAAAATCAAAGTTAATTGTATTCGAGAATCAGATGCCTTTACAAGTTGTCTTCCCCTCCCTTATATAGGAGATTCTTATAACGTACGACTCTTGCTATGGTTACTCATTAATGACTAATTATGACATTAATGAGGTGTTACAAAGGATGACGGTAATTGGGGTTCGGTTACATAACGTTCGAGTAATCAATTGTGGGTTCTTGAATCTGCCCATAGCTTTGTCTAGATTCATTCTGACCGTGCCTCTCTCATGTTATGATCAAGTTATGTTTCCCGTGACTGATAAGTTCGTGGGTTTACTGAACCGTGTCTCTTTGTACCATACCTCTTCCAAGAATCTCATCCAACTGTCGTGTTTTCCTGTGTCCACGTGACTGGCTGAGTTGTCAAAAGTTGGCTTACGTGTGAAACTCTTTTTTACCAATACAAGGGTCCATTAGGGAAATAAAATATCCCGAGTGGCTAGCTAATGTAGTAGTAGTCCCTAAAAAGGGAAACAAACTTAGAATGTATGTAGACTACAAAGATTTGAACAAGGCATGCCCTAAATACTCTTTCCCATTGCCCAACATCGATCGTTTGATCGATGCAACGGCCGGCCACGAGATCCTTACTTTTCTCGATGCCAACTCCGGGTATAATCAAATTCGAATGAATTTGCAGGATCGGGAAAAGACTTCGTTTATCATGAAGTATGGTAGGTATTGCTATAACGTAATTCCCTTCGAGCTAAAAAATGTAGGGGCTACATACCAAGGCTTAGTTAATAAAATGTTCTAACATCAGATAGGCAAATCTATGGAAGTTTATATTGATGACATGTTAGTTAAGTCCATGCGCGCAGAGGACCATTTGACTCATTTGCAAGCAACATTCGACATCTTAAGAAAGTACAAAATGAAACTCAACCCCGAGAAACGCGCTTTTGGAGTTGGCTCGGGCAAGTTCTTAGGTTTTATGGTGTCAAACAGGGGGATCGAGATAAAACCCGACAAAATCCAAGCCATCAAGGAAATCACTGTCATAAACAATGTGAAAGTCGTACAACGGTTAACCAGATGGATAGCTACCTAGGCCCGTTTATCTCGAGATCATCAGATCGGAGTCATCATTTCTTTTCCCTAATCAAGAAGAAGAACGACTTCGCATGGATTCTGGAGTGTCAACGAGCCTTAGAAGAATCAAAATGGTATCTCTCGAGCCCACCCTTGCTTCTACTCCAAAAGAGGATGAAAAACTCTACTTGTATTTAGTTGTATCTGAGGTAGCGCTAAGTGGCGTGCTGGTTCGAGAAGAACAAGGTACGTAATTTCCTGTTTATTATGTAAGTCGAACCCTAAGAGATGCTGAAATCAAGTACCCGCATTTAGAAAAGTTAGCACTTGCATTAATAAGCGCATCTAGGAAATTAAAACCATATTTTCAATGTCAACCTATATGTGTACTAACTACATACCCACTTCGAAACGTCTTGCATAAGCCCGAATTATCGGGCTGTTTGGACAAATGGGACATCGAACTTGGAGGGTATGATATCGATTATCAACCCTGAACGGCTATCAAGTCTCAAATTTTGGCAGACTTCGTGGCTGATTTTATGCATGCCCTCGTACCCGAAGTAGAAAAGGAACTCTTGCTAAAAACGGGTACGTCTTCGGGGGTATGGACCCTCTTTACAGACAGTGCCTCGAATGTGAAAGGGCTCGGGCTCGGTATTGTTTTAAAACCGCCTACGGGCAATATCATTAGGCAATCTATCAATACTTCTAAATTGACTAACAATGAGGCCGAGTATGAGGCCATAACTGCAGGTCTCGAACTGGCCAAGGGCCTGGGAGCAGAGGTCATCGAGGCCAAGTGTGACTCTCTTTTGGTAGTAAACCAAGTAAACGGAAGCTTCAAAGTTCGAGAAGATAGAATGCAAAGGTACTTGGACAAACTTCAAGTGACATTGAACCACTTCAAGGAATGGACACTGGACCATGTACCCCGAGAACAGAACAGTGAGGCCGATGCACTTGCGAATTTGGGGTCATCGGTCGAAGAAGACGATATTGTCCCGGGGACTATCGTCCAATTGACAAGGTCGGTGGTCGAAGAGGGTCATGCGAAAATTAATTCAACAAGTTTGACATGGGATTGGAGGAATAAGTGCGTCGAATACTTGAAGCACAGGAAGCTCCCCTCGGACCCAAAAGAGTCGAGAGCCTTACGAGTCAAAGCAGCTCAATTCACGCTCGATGAAAATGGAACATTATATAGAAGAACCTTTGACGGAACACTGGTAGTGCGCTTAGGACTGGGAGGCACCGATTATGTATTGCGAGAAATCCATGAAGGCACTTGTGGGAACCACTCTGGTGCCGATTCTTTGGTTCGCAAGGTAATTAGAGCAGGATATTACTGGGATAGCATGGAAAAAGATACTAAGGAATTCGTTCGAAGGTGTGATAAATGCCAAAGGTTCGCACCGATGATCCATCAGCCCGGTGAACAACTCCATTCGGTCCTATCCCCGTGGCCATTCATGAAATGGGAGATGGACATCGTCGACCCCCTACCAACGGCGCCAGGTAAAGCAAAATTTATTTTGTTTATGACTGACTACTTTTCAAAATGGGTAGAAGCACAGGCCTTCAATAAAATAAGAGAAAAAGAAGTCATTGACTTCATATGGGACCACATCGCATGTCGGTTTGGGATACCCTCTGAAATAGTATGTGACAATGGGAAGCAGTTCATCGGCAGCAAAGTGACAAATTCTTTGAGGACCATAAAATCAAAAGGATTCTATCGATGCCCTATCACCCAAGCGCAAATGGCCAGGCCAATTCCACAACCAAAACTATCCTTCAATACCTGAAGAAGAGGTTGAATAATGCTAAAGGTAAATGGAGAGAAGTATTGCCTGGGGTGCTATGGGCATATCGAACAACTTCGAAGTCGAGCTCGGGGGAAATCTTGTTTTCTTTGGTGCATGGGTCTGAAGCATTGATTCTGGTCGAGATCGAGGAACCCAGCGTCAGGTTTCAGCATACTACCGAGGCTTCAAACTACGAGGCTATGAAAACTTGTCTCGATCTACTAGATGAAAAACGTAAAGCCGCATTAGTTTGAATGGCTGCGCAAAAGCAAAGGATCGAGATGTATTACGTAGAAAGGCGAACCTTCACCATTTCGGAGTCAGGGAATTAGTTCTACGGAAAGCCACCCTCAATACTTGAGACCCAAACAAAGGGAAACCAGGCCCCAATTGGGAAGGACCGTATTGAGTCCTTGGATTCATAGGGAAAGGGTCCTACAAACTTAGCACAATGGAAGGCAAGAAACTACCAAATAATTGGAACATATCACTACTCAAACGATATTATTGCTAAGGTATGACCTTCTCTCCTTTTTTATTTATAGTTAAGACTAACTCCTTGCAAGTGTTCGATTGGATACATCAAAGCACCCTTCAACTCGAAGACCTTAGGTTTTAAAGCATGTGTTGCACTCTTTTTCCCTTAGATCGGGCTTTATCCCAAATAGGTTTTTCCGGCAAGGGTTTTAACGAGGCAACATTTATATGCTACCTAAGGGGAATTCAACAAAGTATTCAAGGCTTCTTTTCAATCAACCTCGAATATTGGGGGCATCACCCTCGGAGGTTGTATTCTCGAAGAAAACAATTCACGCCAATGAGAGCCTCGATAGGAGAACTTTGTGGTGGGCCAAACGATCAAATGAACCATGTCCATATAGAATAATCGATCCCCCAACGGCAAAACATGTATGCATGTATCAATTATTCAAAGAAGCATTTTTGCTATATCAAAACACTTTGTGTTTCAAAGAAATATACTATTATATGAGTTTCACACTTGTAGAGGCTCAAGGGCCATAACACAAATGCACCCCGAATACTCGGGGACTGTCATTGACATCCAATACAGCGAGTCATCAAAAACTCGAACTCATAAGGCCTCAAAGAGGCATCCCCTTGATACAAAGGCCAAGGCCACCATACTCGGGGGCTAAAGGCTACGGCCATATAAAAGACTACGGTCATATGAAAAGGCTACGGACGAAATAATGCGGCTCGGAGACGTATAACTTCCGTCGTACAACTAAAGGCCTTCAAACACTTCGAAAAACCGGTTAAATCAGGCTACCCTTGGCAAAAGCAAATGATAAAGGGCTTCATAAAACTAGCCCTTGAATAATTTAAAGGCTTCGATAATATCAGCCTTCAAAAAAACCTCAAGAGGTATTTAATTATCGTTACACAACGAATTGCAAACGAGGTTCCAATCGATCAAAACTTTGAAAAATCCAACGAGTACGAATACAAAAAACACATGCTAAGGCATACCAAATTTTTTACTAAGTCTTTTAGCCGGAAAAAGGGAAAAACTATAGCCACTTTAAAGGCCGAATTGGCCCTACCTAAAGAGCCTAAGGTCCAACCTAAAAGGGGCCTAAGGGAAAACCTAGAAGATCCTAAGGGCCAAATATTTAAGAACATAAAGGGCAAAGCATACAGAGCTCGAGGCCTTACTCTCACTTAGCTCGGATTCAAAAGTCCCATCACCTCGAGCTAGCGTCAAATTGACTTAAAGCTTCACTCGAGGATAAAACCCTAAGAGGTGTTTTGTCAGTAAACCTAAGGGCTTACCTTACCCCGGATTTGAGCCGATGCTCATTTAATTATCAAAAGTTATAGCATCAAAAATCGAGCAAACTTTGAAGGAAATTGAAGGCTAAAAAATCAAGGAAACTCCTTTCTTTTTCATATATAAAAAAGTTATTACAAAGAGTTCTACAAAACAAAAAGAAGATTACAAAAAGATAGAAAAAAAAATGTATCTACGCCAGGGGGGAATCCCCCCCCCCCCCCCCCCCCCCGGGCTAAGGACTTTCCCCGGACATGTTACTCCCTTGGGACTAGCCTCTTCCCCGGGAGTAGCCTCTCCTCATTTTCATCTCCGGAACCACCCTAGCCATCTTCGACGTCATCATCATCGTCGAAGGTAAGGACAAATTTGGCATCAGCCTCATCTACCTTAGCTTGCTTTATCTCTTCAGAGAGATCGAAGCCCTTGGCGTGGACCTCTTCGAGAGTCTCCCTCCGAGATCGACACATGGCATAGTCATTGCTCCTTTTCTCCTGGTCGGCAGCCCCCTTCAACTCCATCTGAGCATCGGCGGCATCCTTCAAATAGATGGCGAATGTCCTGTCAACCTTGATTTGTATCTCTTTGGCTTCGGCCCGGACTTCCACAACTTCGGACTCGGCCTTTGCGATACTTGCCTCGAGCTCAACTATTCTGCCAGACTAGACCGAACCGCTCTCTTGGGCATTCCGAAGTTGGATTTCGAGGGCAGATACTTTCGCCAGTTCATCTTCTTTCGTCGTAGCCAGGGTGTCCATCTTTGCTTTACATTTATTACACTTGGAGTTGACTTGATCGACCTCACCACGAAGATGCTCCAGCATCTCCACCTTTTACTGCAGCTGAGACATTGAAGTGTTAGCCTCCGAAGACGGGAGAGGAAGCCCGTATTCTTTCAGAATAGAGGTTACCTGCTTCTCCAGCTCATCCTCGTATTCATGAACTTTGGTCAACTCCGACCGAAGGTGCTTCAGCTCTTCCTCATTCTTGTCATACAGAAGCCTAAGGGTTTTTTCTTCGTTCAGAGATTTATGCAAATCGGCTTCACAATGACTCAGTTCGGCCTTAAATTTATTGAAAGCCTACAGAAAAGAAAGGAACAATCAGTTAAGCAAAAGAAGAAATTATGGAATTAAAGAAATTGCAACATTGTTAAGGCTTACACTCGAGAAAAGGCGTTGGGCCTTTTCGAAGGTTGAGGTTGCATCCACTAGTCCGGCTTCATCTACTCCGGAAAAGAAACTCTGTAAGGGGTCGTCTTCACTCGGGACTCCGCGTAACTCGGACGTCTTTAGGTTATGAGCATCCCTGATGGCGTTCTCGGAGTAGGCCGGAAGTGACGGATAATGACTTACTGTCACGATCTCGGGGAGATCACCTGAGGCGCTCTTTTCGGGCAGAGGAGCTACAAAGATTGCTCCTTTTGGTGTACTACTAGAAGTTTGGGAAGCAGTCACCGCATCAGGCGATGCAGGGCCTTTGTCCTTGTTTTCTTTCAAAGACCCTTTTTCGTGGCTAGGGACTCCGGTCTCAACGGGCTTGACAGTCTCGGTAGATTTTTTGGTTCGACCCACCAAAGACGAACCCTCCACCTCATCTTCTTCGTCGTCCATAAACTGGTGGAATGAGTTAACATCCACGTTAATGACGACGCTCTTCTTGCGTCTCCGAGCAGGCTCTGCTTTGTTTTGGGTGTCCTCTCTCTTCGAGGACCTCTTTCTTTTGTTATCCTTCTTTGGCTTTGAAGCCGAAGGTTCAACGTTCTCCCCGAGAGGGGGCTGCCTTATCTCAAAGAAATCCCCAATACCTACCACAGAAAAGTTAAGTTATAGAAAGAGGAGCATTCTTAATAAGAAAGGAAATACTAAAACACGAACCATGGTGTTTTGCCTCCCACTTTCCCTTCGACAAGTCCCGTTACGTTTGTCATATAACGAAGTAGCGGCTAGTTTACGAACCCAGTCCTCGAGGTCGAGAACCACATTGGGCATACAGGGGACCACTGCGGAAAAAGGAGAAGAATTTTACACAAAGCTTAGCAAAAATTGTGGAAAAATCTAAAGAAAAGAATCCCACTCACGTTCGAAGTTCCATTTTTCAGGGAACGACATGGGCTCCTCGGGAATGACATCGATGGTCCTCACCCGGATGAACCGGCTCATCCAACCTCGATCTCTATCTTCATCATTACTGGCAAAGAAGTACTTGGTCGTTCGGCGTTGAAGTATGATCAAACCTCGAAAAAGCTGAGGTCGATATAAGCGGATGAGATGGTTGAGGGTGAACTCGAGTCCGGCCTTTTCAGTGAAGAACTTCATCATTATTACTATTCGCCAAGAGGATGAATGGATCTGGCCTAGGGTAACTTGATATCTTCTGCAGAATTCAAGCACGAGCGGATCGAGAGGACCCAACGTAAAGGGGTAAGTGTCCACACTTAGGAACCTCTCTACGTAGGTGGTGATGTCCTCTTCGCGAGAAGGTATATGTAGCACGAACTTCTCTTCCCAACCGCACTCTCTTCTCACAGCTTCGATGTGATTTTTTGTAATCGAGCTTATATACATCGAAGCGTGCTCCCGACGGCCAGGGACATCGGGAGGATTCTCGACCGTAAAATCCGTTTTTAAGGAACAACTGCTCGGTATAATCTCATGGAGCGCCGGCGGTAAGCCGCTGGCCGAACGAGAGGAAGAACAGGAGGTTCCTTCTTCTGAGGAACAGATTTGGAAGTTTTTGCCATTGATTTTTAGAAGAAAAATAAGAAGGAAGAAGATGGTAAGTCGTGGAGGTTTTACGGTTAATACGGTGGAGGAGCTGGTGGCGAAAGGGAAGTTAGAAAAGAAAAGAGGTGTTGCAAATAAGAGTGAAAAGTTCTTAATGAGAAGTGTAAACGAGTATATATAGAGAAAATCGGCGACTGTTCATTGACACGGATGGTCGACCGGCTCTGACATGCATTTAATTATTTAGGGAATAGAACCGATGGGACGCTTCGGCCATTTCAACATTTGCGTCATGAGAATGATGTCACCATTGGGGAATTCGAAAACTCAAAAATTCAAATTGTTTCTTGTCATTTCATTCTAAGAAAAGCGGGGACTATCTGTATACGGTAGAAATCGGGAAGCCCGATTTTGTAGGCTCGAGATATTGCCTCGAGGGCAGAAGTTCAGAAGATGTCGAGCTGGGGTTCGAAGGTCGAATAAGAGCTTCGAGGGCCTGGGTGCTCGTTGAGCATTGAAGTCAGGTACGACCGATGCCGAATAATACCGTTATGAGTTTGTTATGAAAAGGACAAAATTCTCGTCACGTCCCCAAATATCATGGACCAACTTCGGGGATAGATTTGTACGAATTAGTACAAATCCGTACTAGGTTGTTATACAGTTGTACCAATAAGATTCTTTACTACAAATAGAAGTGTACCTTATTTAGGATTTTTCCTCCTATATAAAGAGGACCCCAATCATTTGTAAATCTATCTGATCATTGGCAAAGAATATACTATCTTACTTTTCTTGTTTACTGCTTTTCAGAATCATTCTTTAGCTTTATTACACTTGCTTTACTGTTCTTGCTTTGTTGCTCCTAACTCACGTCGAGGTCATCAAGCTCGAGGACTCTACTGCTCTAGCAACACCTGTTTGGTTCATCAATTCTTCTCATCCATACTCTATATCACTTGTTTATTAATTAGTATTGGACTAGATCACATATCTTTAAAACCACAAATCAAATTTAATTGTTACTCGTATTTTCGAGGTAAACATTTATAGTACATACTTCAAATAAGCAAATACTTTATTTAAGATAAAATCTTAATTGTTTTAAAATTCTAAATATTAGGGTTTTAAGTTTTGTATAGTACTATGATTTTTAAACGGTTAGAATGGATTAAAGTTATAAGCAGTCAAAAACATGAATTACACTCAATGGTATAAATATAATTCTCAAGTAAATAACTATATAAATTGATGTGTATACGTAAATATTTTATTGGAGAAAATTGATCTTTGAAATGCTTTTTCAATACAAGGTAAACTTAATTGATTTTAATGTCTTAAATATTAGGATTTTTTATGTAGTCCCTCAAATAAGGAATACTTCAATAAATAAAGTTTTAGTCTATACTTTAAAATACCAAATATTAAAAAAATAATTAAATAATTATTTTATCTAGTGTGAACTCTATTTTAAAAAGGTAAAATAAGACTAATGACATTTAGATTTTCCATAAAATTATCTTTTTCGATTTTCGAGCAAGATTGGAATTCCATGTCGTTTGAAGTTGCTGAAAGTTTACCTATATTAGGTTACAATTAGGCCAACAATAAATATAAAATAAAGTTTTAGTTAGACTTCAAAGTACCAATATTAGAAAAATAATTAAATAATTATTTTATCTAGTGTGAACTCTATTTTAAAAAGATAAATAAAACTAATGACATTTAAATTTTCTATAAAATTATCTTTTTCGATTTTCGAGCAAGATTGGAATTCCATGTCGTTTGAAGTTGCTGAAAGTTTACCTTTATTAGGTTACAATTAGGCCAACAATAAATATAAAAAGTAAAAAAAAAAATGATAAGAAAAAGAGAGAGGTTATTTCCATGACCATGTTATTTGCTGAAAACTGATACTTAAAGCATGTTGAGCAACATTTGTTAGGCTGTTGAGTATGCAAAAGTTATAGAGATGGTTACTTCGTGAAACGACTGGCTGGCTGGCTTAAAAATAGCTCGACGAGTTTCCGAACAATGCATGGTGCGAAAAAGATTTAAAATCGATAAATGTTCTAAATATTTTAAAAAATTAAGTAGTCTTACAAATAAGGAAAACTTTAATGAGTAAAATTTTAGTTGACTTCAAAGTACTAAATATTAGAAAAATAATTAAATGACTATTTTGTCTAGTATAAACTCTATTTTAAAATGATAAAAAAGACGAGCGACATTTCGCTAAGGACTTTCGTGTTTCTAATATAACTTGCAAGAACAATGTGTTTTTGACTACGTATACTTCATCTCGATTTTGTATTTTTTTCTTATCAATTTAGCATTGATATGTTTGTGATAATTTCTGTATAAAATAACTTTGTATTACGTTTTCTATTGTTGTAATTTCAAAGGGAAAATATATTTTTTTAAAAATATGAAAAATTATAGTTTCCGAATAAGAAAAATGAATATGATCATCTAAAAAAATTTAGGGTTATTACCATTTCAATCCTATTTTGTTCCCTTCTTTTGATTCGTTTGCTTATTCTTATCTCAAGAAAGTTTATAAAATCAAATTTAATCGTGCTTTTTGAGACTATTTCCAATACTATAATTTTTGTGGGGTGTTATTTAAGTTCAATTTAATCGTGCTTTTTGTTTGGTTTTATAATTATTTAAATCTGATCTTTCCCTTTTTATCTACTTGCAATTTGTAAAATAAATGTTAGTATATGAATGAATAGACATATTTCACCCAAGAACCAATCATTTAAATACTCAAACAAAACAAAAAATCAATCATACATATTATTATCTAATTGATGTAACATAAACTTGAATTTTAAAATATAGCTCATAAAAGATGCTCTAGTTTTACCACCATATTAATGACGTAAAGTTTCCATGTAAACTTTACATTTTTATGTCGACATGTTACACAATTCAGGTTTGGAAAGGATTTGTATTAGTTATTATTTTAATTTTAATTGCATTAAAAGTTCTAAATATTTTGACTTCATATATAGTACTATTTTAAATAAGGAAGAATTCAATATACAAAATTTTAGGTGATTATAAGATCCTAAATATAATTGGTAAATAATTAAATGACTATTTTATTCAATATAAATTTATTTTAAAAGATTAAAAAAGTCGAACGATATTTCGTTAAGGATTTTTATGCTTTTAATATAATAATAAATAATATATATATATAGATATATCGATTAGTACTTGATTGATATTCGACAACTTAATGTCGATTAGACACTATTTGCCCTATCACAAAAAACATACAGGAGCAGGATGCTTGATGCATAATTTTTTTTTTTCACAACTACACTTTGCTGGAGATAATAGGTTGTCAGTTGTTATTTATATACTCTATTATGATGTCTGCTACACATCAATCATTTTTCTTTCAAGCCTGCTGCTAGCGTCAATCATATTAGTATGTAAGCTTTAACAATTCTAACTTTATGATTTTCCATGATCTTAATTCTTTAATGCTGTTCTTCATCACAAATGACTATGCAATGCATCCAAAATTTAACAATCACTTGAAAATTTTAAATTTTGGGCCCGTGCTAGGAGTAGAGTCCATGCTCATCTCTAGCTTCTTAGAAACTTGAAGAAATGGCGTGGGGTAGCCACAATTTAAGGTGGTATTTACTTTTTATTTAATATTTTTAATGTTGAGCAAAAGTAGCCACTAGTCTATTAAAATTAATATGAATAGACAGTGTTACCCTTTCCTTCCCAAATGAAAATACGTCATTTTCATATTCATTCCTTACAACTCTACTTCTCCTTTTGCAATGGGGTTCTGGCGTTTGTATGAGTGCTTCCATTATTTTCGTATGTGAAATCCACTTTTGAACAGAAGAAACAAATTGATTAATCATATAAATTTTATAAGCCTCTCAATTTCTTTTGTGTCTGCTCTTAGGAGTTGAATTGCACAGTAAACCATTCACTCATAATAATCACAGATGTTGGAGGACGTGACTTTTGGTTTTCTAAAAGAAGTGACTTTTAGATTTTCTTAAAAAACAGATAATTAGAAAAAATAAGGTAAAAAAACAAAAAAATTGAGGACAACGATAATTGTGTTAAGGAAATGTAGTCCTGAAGTCTTGAAGTTAAGTTCAAAAATTAAGGACATGTAGTCCTGAAGTCCTGAAGTTTAGTTCAACAGTTAAGGACCTATTGTCCTTAACTTTTAACTTGAACTTTTAACTTAAGGACTGAAAACTATATTGTCCTTGATTTTTTAACTTGAAACTTTAAGTTAAGGACTGCTTGTCCTTAACTTTTTAACTTGAAACATGAAGTTAAGGACTGTTTGTCCTTAACTTTTGAACTTGAAACTTAAAGTTAATGACTGCTTGTCCTTAACTTTTAAACTTGAAATGTTAAGGACTGAAAACTATAAGTTAAGGACCTATTGTCCTTAACTTTTGAACTTGAAACTTGAAGTTAAGGACCTTCAAACATGCGTAAGGGTATTTTCAAACTTGCACAAGGACCTTCTATCACGTTCAACCTCCTCCTTAAGAAGTTATAGCATAAGAGTATTTTCGTCCAGTCAGATAAAAATTCATTAAACTAATGGCTAAAGAATAAATACATCTAAAACACTGGCTTTAAAATAAAGACATCTTCTATTAGTGGCTATTTGTACACATCCCCCTAGAAACTTTAAAGGAAATTTTATCTCCAATAGCAAAGTTTTACGCCCTATTAATTATAAATTAAAAATTTTTAAAAAATTATTTTTTATAAATATTTTTTATTTCTTGTAGAAAAATAGGTATTTATGGTATGCACTACCATTAAGACACTAAATACGCTATGTACCATTTTTCTCACTTATTCTTTTCCAAAATCACAACAAAATATTTCTTCTTTCTCTCTCCACGGTCTCGCTCTCTCTTACAACAAGATTGTATTCGCGATTTTTGAAGCACGATTCTCTCACAACACGGTTCTCTCTCTCATTTTCAACGTTTTTGTTCCAAAAATTCATGGTAACTATTAAATTTTTTGAGTTTTTGGCCGGTTCAAGCTTCTTTTTTTTCTCTTCACTTTTATTTTTAAATCTTCACCATTGTTAGGTTTTTCCACAGAAAACTTCAAATTTCTTCTTTAATGGCTGATTCAACAACTTTGAAATAAGAGGGCTACTGCGGCTTTCTTTTACGCCGGATATTGCAATAGATTCTTCTATAATATTGTGATTTTTTACGCCGGAGAAGATTCGAGGGCCGGAGTTTTTGTTCGTCTTCATTTTTAGTTTTAGTACAATGTATACAATATTTTGCTTGGCTGGAGAATGCCATCTCCGGCGAACTTTCTTCTCTTCTTTGCTATTTAGTCACATACAATAATACAAATACATTATATTATATATAAATTCACTCAAATATATTATATTTTTGCATAAATACATTTTTTTGCTTGTATTTATGTATTTCGAAGGTTTGTATTTTTTCAATACAGCTGAATACATTTGTATTCATGCATGGCTACATGATATAAACATTGAAATACACTGATACAAACATTAAAATAGAACAGAATATAACATTGAATATATTTAATTTTAAAATACAGTGAAATACATTAAAATACACTGAATACAAAAAGAAATACAGTGAATACAACCAATGAATATCTGAATACAACAGTAATAACATGTATTAGAAATAACTAAAATACTATTAATACAAATACATTTGAATACATTGAATATAAAATAGCGAATACTGTAAATACAAACATTGAATCTAAATATCTAATAAATGCAACAATAAAAAAAATGTGATACACACTAAATACAAAAGTTAAATACAACAATTATATACAACTGAAAAATCATTCTAATTAATTCGGTTGGTAATGAGTCATGTTATAGTTGATTTTGTTGAGTTATATTAGGAGTGTATCACGCTAATTGATATTATTTTCGTTTTCAGATAACTGGACAAATTTATTTTTAAGGTGATTGATGTTATTGTATTCATGTACATGTGAATACATGTGCGTACATGTGGATTGCTGATTTCAGGCGCTTTTTACTGCTAGTGCAAATACACTACCGTAACAACTGAATAGTAATTAGAGGAGCAATTCCTCAACTTTCAAAGCAAGCGAATTTCTTACCTAATGTCCAATATGGCAAATAAACTCAGGCAATGGGAGTTTCTAAACCCACTTTTATACCATGAACTAGTTAATTTATATGTGCTTCGTGCAGTTATAAAAAATTATTATTTATAAATCAGTCCATAAAGAAAAATATGAAATATGACAAATATTTAAAGTAACTTTTTATCTATAAAAATTATGTCTAACTCAAAACTAATCAATTTCCCTTTTAATAAAACTTGAAAATATTGTAAAATAATAACGCTCTTCTTCCTGAAATATGTTACTTATAAATTCTTTTCTAAAAAATCTCACATTGTATCACATTGTGTCTCTACGTTTTCATCTCTATATATATTTATTGTCGACTGAATATCAAGATTCAAATTTTAGAGGATAAATTTAAGCAAAGGAGAAGAGGCATAACCTCAAAAATAAACATGCTGGAACCAAAAAGAAAGATGATAAAGCATTAAAAAGCAGAGGAAATAACACTAAATATCTATCACTATCAAACTATTTACCCGAATTTACTCATTTGGAAATTAATTATAGCTCTTACCTAGGTAATCTAAATTTATTACCCGTAAATTCACTTGCTTTTTTTTCTTTTAATTTGCTTTAAGCTTTTACCCAGCGTGAGAAGCAAATTAAAAATGCAAATCTTTTTTTCGTTCTGTTTTATTTTATGACTTTAATTCCAATACTTCTAACTTCTGCAAAACATTAATATGTCATTGGAGGGCCTTGAAGCTTTGAAACTCATAAACTGGGTTTGTTGAGTTTGTGATTATTTTTATCCAATTCTGACCGGGTATGTTCGAAATATTAATTGGAGGATGTGGCTATATTCTGAGTCAATTTGGTGGAGATTTTAGAGTAGATTTTTAAACTTTGGGTTGAAATTGAGTTGAACGGCAAAGAAGACAGATTTGTACTGTATAACAAAATGGTATATTATATATTGTACCGGTATATAATAATTAATTCAAGAGTATATAATTAACTACAATAATATACTACTAAGTTTTTTGAAGGAATAAACCAATCCTCTATATCCAAAATAATATATTATAAACCATTTTGATTAATTCAATAGTGTATAATTTATTGCGTTGAACTGGCGAAGAAGAATGTATACGGTATACCAAAATGATATACTATATATCATTTTGGTATACAGTTCATTCCAATGATATACTATTATAGTATGATATACAATGTAACAATATACTCTTACATTTAGGTCCTTTTAGAATTTTTTAAAATTTTTATTGACAACTAATATTATTAGTTTAATAATTGAATTAAATTTTTTTAACTCTTTGCGTACAATTGTATACCCTGTTATACTATACTGGTATCATATTTTAGTAATCTTTTTTTGTTCTATTAGCTATATTTAATTGGTACACAATTTGATTTTTCTTTATTAATAGTATAAAAAATAATAATAATAAATAGTAAAAACAGTAAATAAAATTAGATTATGAAGAGAAAAAAGAATATAAAAAGAAGAAGTTAAATGAAATTAGAAAAGAAAAAAAGAAAAAAATAAGAAGAAAACGAGAAAAAAGAAAAGGAGAAAAGAAAGAAAAAGGGAAAAAGAAAAGAAGAATAGAAATAAAAAAGAATTGGAGAATAAAGAAAAAACTTCCCACAAAAACTATTATGGGTAGGAAATGTAATTAGTTTGATACTTTGATGGGTAGAAAAATAAATAGGTAGACAAGGGTAAATAATTTTGTTTTAGTGGGTAAGTATGCCATTCTCTCTTAAAAGAAAAGACGAAGAGTCTATTTGGCCAAGCTTATGGGAGGCCATAAGCGCTTTTTTTAATAAGAAAAAAATATTTTTTTTGAAATTTAAGGCGTTTGACTAAGATAGGCATTTGAACAGCAACAAAAGCGATTTTTCTGCTTTTGGAAGAAGCTACAAATTCTAGCTTCTTCCAAAAGGCAAAAAAGAAAAAATATCCTTATTTTGAATTTATATTTTTTAAATTATCCCTTATTAATTTAACATTTTTCATTTTTTTTTCTACAATCTTTTTATTTCAGTTTATTTTCATTCTCATTCTCCTATCTTCTTTGGAATAGTCCTTTTACTATAAATAAATCTCTTCTTTTTTTATTCAGCCATTTCTTTTTCTTTTCTTTATTTCCTTTTTATAATTTACAAGGTTAATCGAGTATTCAAACATTCTGTTCACAAGCCAGATTCAAACACTCTTTTCACAAGATATAATTTTTTTTCTTTTGTAGCATATCAATATATATGATTTTTAGTTTGTAACTTATTTTTTTGTATTCGTGCATTATAGTTGAAAGTATGCTATACTATCTAGTTTGTTATATAGTATTTTCTCAATATTTATTTAAATATAATAAAAAATTTAATCAAATTATTTTACAATAAATATTTGATTTTGATTCTCTCTTTTAAATAATATTAACTGTAAAATGAATATTGAAATTGTCATTTTTTTTTTAATAATTTGATTCTCAAACGTACTTTTTGGAAGGATTGGTCAATCAGAATTTGCTTATCAAATATTGCAAAAAGTATTTCTCAAATTAATTGACCCTACACAAACTATTACTCTACAAAAATAATTGTTTGAAAAGAACTTCTCAAAAGAAATAATTTTTGGCAGCTTAACCAAACAGACTTTATAGTGTACCTGGTAAATTAACTTTAACTATGACGGTTAAATCCAAAGAGAAAAATGAAGGGAAGAAAGCAACCAAAGGAGGAAAAAGATACTACTACCATAAAATGAAGGTGACGAAAAAATAGAAAAGAGTACTATATGTACTAATAGAATCAGAGAGTACCATAGCTATCCACTTACGTTTACATTTTAATAAAAGAACATTAAAAATATCTCAAACCTGTTTGTTTCAACGCAACGTATTGAGAGATTGAAAATTCATCTCATCATGAATGGTTCAATTCTGTACTAAATTATGCATAAATGGAGAAATAAAATGTGATTATTAGTATACTACGGAAGAGAATCACTGAAAGTCTCTTTATAATCTTTGTGGGATGATGAAATAGTGAGGAGAAACAGGTATAGGAGGAATTAAGTTTTAAAGAGATGATTTTAGACGCAGTGACAAAACCAGAATTTTTATTAAAGGGAGTCAAAAGATAGAGAAACAAACTCACTAAAAAATCAAGGGGTGTCATTATATAATATATATACATATTCTTTTTAAAAAAATACCAAGCTACATAATGTAATTTTTCGGCGAAAGAGTATCCGTTGACACTCCTTTGATGCATGTGGCTCCGCCACTGTTTAGACAGTGGATTCCGAAGAGGCACGATGGCTTGTTAGATGCCTACATATAATTTTGAAACGCTGCTTTTGTTTAAAAAAGGGATGCAATTAAGTATTTTAATCGTTTGGATGAACTGAAGACGTGGAGATTTTTGGTTTGAAACGGCTGATTTTCGGTTAATTTTGCAACGGCACAATTTATCTTTGAGCTATAATTGAACATGAACTGTTTTTGGATTAATAATATCTGAGTATTATATTAAAATAAAAGGGAAAAGCCAAAAAATTGAGAATTTAGATAAATATATTTCTTGTTCAATGAGGGGCGCACATCATCTCTTAATGACGCTCCTTTATCTAAGGACCTTAGTGAAATATTGCTCATTTTTTTTACCCTTTAAAAATATATTTCGCATGTGACAAAATTGTAATTTAAATTATATTCCTAAATTTAGGACTTTGAAATCTACTAAAATTTTAGCTATTAAATCTTTCTTTATTTAAAATATTTAGGACCTTAAAATCAATTAAGATTTATCTTACATAAATTCTTTCTTAACTGAAATATGTAACATAAGTAGAATTAGTAGTACTAAAAGTTGGAAAAAGAATTGAAGAATTAACTTAAATATCCGTTCATCCAATTGCTTAAACTAAAAACAGCCGGTAGATGTATAATATATGCATATTTTATGTATTATATGTGTGTAATTTTATATCTTCAATGTATAATCTATGTATATGATTAAAAAATAATAATAATAAATATGACCGACTATTTGTATAAAGATGAAAAAAAAGCACAAATAACCGGCCCGCTAATTTTTCCAACTATGCATAGCCCTAAAAATTAATCTACATGTAGCCCTATAATAGTATAGCCAAATCTATCTGATAAAATCCACGCACAACTGAAAATAGAGGGAAATATTTGCTCCTACAATTATGGAGTCATGGATAGTGAACTAATTATGTGGGATACTCCAACAGACGATATACCAGAAACGTGGGTAAGAGGACCTTCTCTGAACAGTTCATATCTAGAATTGATAAAATTTGAGGAGGAGAAGCGGCAAAACTATTTGCAGAAATCAAGTTTAATAGGACAAAGATACATTGATAAATGTCTTGAAGAACTTGCGATACCAGGAGAATTTTTATTCAAGGTGGAATGATGATCAGCAACAAGATTTGTGCGCATATGTAACAATTTTATCCATATATGGGTATGTACAATTTCTTTTAAGAGTGATAAATCTATAATTTATAGGTACCTCTGCTTAATTCATGTATAACTATGTATAAAGTTCATAATGAATGTATAATGTATATGTAAATGTGTAAAATTGGTGTATAAATGATAGTAATATATATATATATATACACACACATGCACAGAGGCGGTTCCAAGATTTAAATTTTATGGGTTCAGCCTTTAAAATTTTTAGTATTGAACTCAATATATATTAAAAGTTATGGATTCATATCCACAAATTTATTTCAATTTCAATGAATTTTTACATATAAATTTGTACTCCGCGTAAAAGTTATGAACTAGTTGCTATATGGCTACATCCGTCTATGCACATGCACACACGCAACATATTTGAAGCAGATTCATTTGTGCATAAATGTGACTGTTGTCCTTCTATGTTTTAAAAAGATTATTTCGATAACTAAATACGTTTGCATGTATAATGTGTGTCTAACTGTGTAGAGTTATTGTGTAAATGATATTGTTGTCTATACGACAAAGATTCATTATTTATTCATAAAAATTATATCTTTAAAGTATAAATTGCGTGTATGAACACAAACTGATGGATAAGGTGCTAAACAAATAACATTTGGACTGAAATTTAATGGTTGCCAATAATAAAAATTTCAAAACAACGTTATACTTTCATCGCTGTTGGAGTGCTAGTTCTCTTCTTTCTATGGTCTGTATTCTATACATGTGAACATACAACAATTTGTATACAATTTTTATGCAGCATTATACACCTGTTATAAAGTATTATTATATACTTTTTATATATTTGATATACAACAATTTTAGGTAAAAGTACTTTCTTCGTATTTTATAAAAGAGTGCTCTCTTTTTGTTTCATTATTAAAAAAAATGAGCATTTTAGAATGGAATCTGAAATAGTGTTCTCTGCAATGATTTAAAATTGTGAATTGATTCATACACCTGCTAAGCAATATTAATTATACTCCTTTTACATAATTGATACACAACAATTATACATGCAAAGGTATTTTTTTTTTATTTAATAAAAGGAGTGCTCTCTTTTCGTTTCAATCTTAAAATAATAAGCATTTTAGAATGCAAAAGAAAAACGTGTTCTCTCTAATGATTTAAATCTGTGAACTTAACCATCACCTGCTATGCAACATTACACTTTTTACATGCTTGATACACAACGAAAGAGAGAACGCAGAGAGAGAGAGAAACTGATACGAGACCTATTTTTGGATGAGTACGTATAATCAGAATCAGTTTATAAAATCTCCCTATAATCCCTTAAATTAGGTAATGTAAAATCAAAATCCCTACAATTTTGCCTAAGTAATTAACTGGCTAAAAACAGTAAAGAAAATGCGATCATCGGTTAAAATGAATTACAAAAACAAAATGGGGATATTAAAAGTTTATAATTAATATGGGCCGCTAGTTAAGTTAAATCTTCTATAAAGATCCCAAAAAAGTTAAGGCTAAACATTGGGCCACTACTTGTCAAAAAGTCGGGTAAAATCCCTAAAAATAGTCTTGGAACATAAAATTTTCATTGCGGGTTGAGAGAGAACCATTTCTGGAAAGAAGGCCACGCATCGGCCAACAGCACCACCACGTTCAAAATCTTTTGCCAACACAACTCCTCTCTGTGTCCGCAGCCAACGGAATCAAATTGAAAACCGCACTAGGGATTGCAATGAATGGTACTTCCTCATCCAGTGGTTTAAGAGCTGCTTTATCCTATTGTGTGCAGCAAGTACGAAGTTATGATTATCATCACTACCTTTGCCTTCTTGAACTTCCTACAAACATACGAAAGGCTGCATTTGCGCTCCGAGCTTTCAATGTGGAGACGTCCCGAGCTATGGACGTTGCTTCTGACCCCAGAATTGGTCTAATATAATGCGCTTGCTGTGGTGGCAAGAAGCTTTGGACAAGATCTATTCCAACCAGGTAATTGAGCATCCAGTAGCTCAGGCCCTTACTTCTGTCGTATCTGAGCACAAGGTTAGCAAAAGTTGGCTGAAACGAGCTGTGGAAGCTCGAATAAATGATGCAAAACGAGAAAGTAATGAGATTAATTCCACAAACTGTTGAAGAATTGGAGCGATATGCTGAGGACACAGCATCAACTATTTTGTATTCTACACTTCAAGCAGGTGGTATAAAATCCACAACAGCAGACCACGCTGCTTCACATATTGGTAAGGCGAATGGCCTTCTCTTGCTGCTTAAATCACTCCCATACCATGCTAGTCGAAACCATCAGTTTTCATATATACCAGCCAAGGTGGCTGAGAAACATGGATTGCTGATTCACCAAAGTGGCCAGTCAGAGATCAGAAAGGACTCGCGGGAGGCCCTTTGTGATGCAGTGTTTGAAATGGTGTCTGTTGCTAATTCACATCTGCAGAAGGCTCGAGAATTGGCTGGAAGTGTGCCAGCTGAAGCTTTTCCTGTGCTTTTGTCTGCCGTGCCTGCCCAGGTCATGTTAGATTCTTTGGCTAGGGTGCAGTTTGACGTATACGATCCACGGCTGGCACGTGGAATCTTAGGGGTTCCCCCTTTGTTGTTTCAGTTGAAACTGAAATGTTTTCATGGAGGGGTAAATACTGACATTACCTTTATGCCTCTGTTAGCTCTTTTAGCGTTGGTCGTCCGCCATTGTTTTCTGGTGCCAGCAGATCAATGTCTAAAGCGTGGATGAATATTCATCCCTTTGTAGAATATGCGTCTTAAGCAAGTTTAATATCTATGCTAACCAGTGAAGACAGTAACTGGAATTACAGGTAAAAAAAAAAAAAAAAAAAATTTCATCGCAAACTAAGTATAATTCTTTAATGTTATTTTTTCTAATATGGTATTGGAGATAAACCATATTGTTGTAATTCAGTTCTCCTTATTTGATCTAAGTTCTTACATTTTAAGATTCTGAAATTAATTAAATTTAACCAAATTTAACTAAAATTTAACCTTATATAAATTATGTTCTTATATGTATAATATGTAATAACCGCATAAATTCCATCTATGCTACTTTTGAATTGTAAATATGCACTATAATATATTTTCATATTAAACTTGAACTCCTTTCCTTCGCTATCCTTTTCGAATGTAATTTCTGATTTTTGTTGCACTTTGGTTTTGTGTTTATCTGAAATTCGTAAATTATTAATTGCATGTTATGTTTTAAGTTTTTTCCTTCAGCACTATATAAGTTTTTAAGGATAATGTATTTTTGCTGAAATTGAAAAAGAAGTACAATAATTTACGAAGTTGAAGTTATGATACTATAGATTTGGAACAAATTTTAAGTTATCTAATGATTCAAGAACTTACACTTTTATTTTATAACTCAAGCATAATTTTTAAATAAATTTATACTCATCGAGACAAGATACAGTAGATATATATAGATGAAGAAGCATACATAAAGGCGACATATCTTTAACTTGGAAATGTTAAATAATTAACTACTTATTAAAGGGTGCCCACGTTCTACAACGAAATAGCGACAAATCGGAACAAAAATAGAATGTTAATATCATAATCATTCTAACGGTGGTTTACTAGAAAGGATTACGATAAGTAGAAGGCATTGTTTGAGTATGCAGAAATTCCCCTTTAAGCAACTGGCCGCTCAAAGCTCCAGGAGAGTATCGACTGAAATTTACTAACAGGTATTTTTGTATGAACAATTCCTTATTCCTCCCTCTCACAAGGCCCCCGTCCTCTTCCCAAAGCAGCTGTTTATCTGTTTATCCGACTACATATGGCTCCTTATGCTGACATCAGTTAATGGCTCCTCTATCTGCAGGGTTACAGGGAACCTTTTGTGATGGTACAGCTTGGGCATTGGATAAAAGCCAGGTGATACTGAACGCTGAAGCTGCAGCCGACAAGAAAACTGGCTAACCTCAAAGAACTAGAAGCAGTTTTTTCTATTGGTGCAATGGTGCATCTTCCTGAGATTTGTATTATAAGTCGATCTCCATTTCTTGAGTAGCACTTTGACTCTTCTCTGTAGCTGTTGTAACGCCACTTTCAACAGGAACTTGAGCTTTCCAAAATGGTGGTGGCCAAGACATTTGAGTTGTATGAACATTATCTTTGCTATGGGGGTCCTCCTTGCCTCTGATCTGGGGGGATATATCTAATGAATCGCCTAGTTTAGCAGGCTTGTCCCTCTCAGACGAAGTTCCTTCAACTAAATCAATTCTAGGTGTCGATGAACGGCCTGTAGCAATGGTAGCTGTAGGAAAAGCCTTCTCTGGTGGAACGACAGGTTTATAACTTGATGGTAGGAGATCATCCCAGTTCTCCAAAAGCTCCTTGTACACCTTACGAAGAGTAACCTCAGTGAGTCCAGTCACTTTACATATTTCAGCCTGGGTTTTCCGCTTGTCTTCCAGTTGACAGGCCAAATATATAGCAGCAGCGGAGATGCTAATAGGATTCCTTCGTGTGCAAAAGCATTTATTGATGATTACCTCACCAATGTGAGTTGCCAGCTCCTGAGGCAATTATTGTGCAAGATGAAGCCAAAAGATTTAGTGTATGTAAAGGAACCTGTATAAGTAAACACTAACTTGATGAAATAAATAAACACAATGAACTATCCAACATGACACGGTTTATTAGGGGTCTCAAACAAACTGATAGCTAAAAGACAGAACTTTCCTTTTAGATACTAGTAGGTTAATTTGTTAATCTCACTAGCCTCTAGATTTAACCAGGCGAACTGATTACTAGCTTATCAATGAACCAGCTAGGTACCTGAGCAGATTTATTCAGCTGAAGAAGTGTACAAAACCTTGGCATATGGACTGATATTGAATTACTGTTGATAGGTTGACTGAGTTGTAAAGCTTCTCCAAGAATCTTTATGTACTTCCCAATTTCCTTCTGAGGTAAATTGGCTGCAACCGATATTTCCTAGGTATCAAATAATTCAAATTAGAGAAGCTTTTAAACATCAGATTCTCATGCATTTAAAAGTTTATGAAATGGATGCCAGATTAACATGCGGATACAAAAGATAAGCATATAAAACTCAAAAGACAACATTTCAGATTGATTTACAAAATAATGTTTGATTATTTCAAGTTAAACAAGGTATACTTAATAATGGTGGACAGACCCACATCCAGGTGTTCCAAAGGTTTCTCATGTTACCATATACCAATATTCGCATAGCATGGTATCAAGAATGACAATTCTGCAATCTTGAGGCTATCTCAAGTATCAACAAAGTTGATCTGTTTAAACACACGAACTAACCCTCAACCATAAGAGTTGTTTCTAAGATAATGAAGCAACAACGATAGTAACCTGCAAGGTCAGCATATCCTGCTACTTTCGATTCATAAGGTGTCAGGAGATGATCATTTTGTTTGGCTTATAGCAATTAAACAAGTGGTTGGGAGCAGATACCTATCAACCACTTTATAATTATCAGCAGATCTAGTGCTCATGATCAAACTTTCATAGGGTATTTTTGTTGCAAATATGCTGTAATTCCAGATTTAGCAGACTGTACTCACGCAAACTAGAGAAGGGAAGAGAAAGGGAAAAGAGAAAAGTACATGATTTTCCCTATCCTTTCTGGTCTTAAGAAGACAAGGGTAAAGAACAGTGGGAAGAAGGGAGAGAGAAAAGTTCCCTTGCCCATCAAATATTTCCTCCCTTTTCTTTACTATTATCCCTCATTGTACTTTTCTTTTCTCTTCTCTTCTCTTCCCCTGTTTTCCAAGACATAGGGTTCTTTCAATTCCGACAAGAAAGAACAAAGAAGAAGAAAAGTAGTAAATGAGAGAGAGAGGTTAGGAGAAGGTAAAATGATCTCATGATTGGAATAAACTCTCGGATGGAAATAAGCTTGAATGAGTGAACCAGAAAAGAAGTAGTGACACCCAATGAGCTGAAGTACAAAGGTTCCACAGAAATCAGATCATGTTATGAGAAACCCAAAGTTCTGTACCTACTGATTGAAATGATAAACCAATGTACAATAAGACGAGACTAAATTCTGGTGTGTTTCTCAAGAAAACAGATCTTAGGTCTAACTCAATCCAAAAGCTAGCTCATAAAGTAAAGATTGTCCAAGAACATAGAGGGAGACTACAATCCATACTTTTAACAACTTTGGGACACTAACAATATTTGGTACGGACAAAATCTTTTCCATGGAAACTCTGAAAAGTGTTTTACCTAATAATATCATGTTTTGAATAATCTTCTGGTGTTGGTTGGGTATAAAATAGGTGACATATGATAATCATACAAGGTGGATGACAGGTATAACCAGTTGCGGAACCATAATTCCTATGACCTAAAGCAATTTTGAACCCTGTTCACTACTATACTTGAATTTTTCTTCATGTCAAGGGGATTCAACAACTCACATATAACGAAAAAAGATTATTTTTACTCTATTTATGTAATGTAATTTTCTGACAAAGCTTCACTCTACCTAGTTCGGCCCATGGGTATAACAATACTAGTTTGGTGAATCTTTTAGCATTCGAGATTGAAAACCATATCTACATGTTGATTTAAGCAAATATCAGAAAGTAAGGATTATGATACTTGAAAAGAAAAATGACTTCCACCAATAAGTTAAGAAAGCCATTTCTCCCTTTTGCTGGAAAATGTTTTATTTTCCAGTAACTTTAGAAATTCCCAAAAATATTTTCTGTCATACGGAATACATTAGCCCTTTTTCCAATATGATACAGTACACGCAATATATTCTCCCCTAATATTCATCACTTACAGCAATTTTTATCAAGAGTTCAACTAGATACCAATAAGCTGGATTAGTTCAGACAAAAGCACAGCTTAGAGCTTGATACATATTTAACATACCTGGAGAGTTCTTGGCTCTTGGGCTTCCCTGATAGCGTGTACAAGAGCAGCAGTAGCAAGCGCCTCAACACTCCGATTCCTTAAGCACGTTGCCGACGAACAATCCCTGAAGAGCTGAAACGCGTGGTCCGATATATCATAATCCAGTCGCAGAATAGAAGCCACGTCAATAATCTGCAAGTAAGCCCTAAGGTTTTCCACCACGACGGATGACGTAGACGAACTGGAGGAGGAAGACGACGTCGTTTCAAGTACTCGTTCCAGCTCAGCAAGGTGACCGGCGAAAGAAATGGAGGATTGGGCAAATACTGGGTAAGGTTCGAGAGACCAAGTGGAGAAAGCGGTGATGAAACCTGTGGGCTCAAATGGGTCATCATCGTCGTTAGTGGCGGAAATGGGAAGAGTAGGGAGGTCGGAAGTGGCGAGGCACAGAGGGGAATCTTGGGCACGGGTGTGAAAAAGATGGTGGGATTGGGTTAATCGCTCCTCCACTACACGGCCGCAGGATATGCACTCGGTTATCGGTCTGCCGCTGGTGCTGGTGGTGCACCGCCCTTGCTCCCCCGAGCAGTACGGACACCGCATTTTTTTGGACTTCAATTAGTTTAAGTGTGGGGGGGCTGGAGTGCGGGTCCTGCTTTGGAACCAATAATTTGTTATGGAGTTTGGTTATCATCCCTTTAATATTTATAGTTTGCTGATGAGTATGATTTATGAACTTAGAGGCATTTGGGAATTTATTCATAATATCAAAATGCAACAGCAATGTTATGTAAATTTTCTTTGATCATATTACTCAATTTGCTAATATTATTAAAATAAAAGTTATAATAAATAAAAAATACTTAAATTCTCTATATTCTTATATTAAATATCAAAATCTATCTATCTATCTATATCTATATCTATACCTATATTATATTAAAAACACGAATGCCCTTAGCGAAATGTCATTTGCCCTTTATACCCTTAAAAAATATAGTTCACATTGGACTACATTGTCATTAATTATTCTCATAATATATTAATTACGGCTTTAAAAACAATAAAAAATTTACTCATTCCTTATTTAAACTAGATAGAAAATCCTAATAATTAGTATTATTATAGTGAGATTCTTCTTCTTCCCAAGTTATTCTTTTTCCTTTTCTTACTTTGTTATAATTAATGTAATCGTTAACAATAAATAACTAACTTAATTATCAATAAATTTATTAGTTAAAACTTAATATTACTGTACCAATAAATATATAAAATATACCACATACTAATTACCTGTTAGTTTTATGTCATCTATACAATTAAATTTGGGTATCATATTCCTAATCATTCAGAAATTAATAATTATATTAAGTTAGAAAAGTACATCTATAAAGATTTAATGCATTGGTGATTGTGATATGGATTAAGTTGTATATTCTTCGTATTATTTTTATAATGTTAGTAAATTATAACCTTTTGATAGTTATTAGGTAATATATTTAATGTAATTATTATGTTTATAAAGAGATTACATGTAATTATCTTATAAGTTACATGATTGTGCTAACTTTCTACACACTGTATAATTTATACACAATATGATAGTAATATAAAGGATATCAAATATATTATATTAAAAGCACGAAGACCCTTAGAGAAATGTCGTCCGCCTTTTTTACCCTTAAAAGATAGAGTTCATATTGAACCACATTGTCATTTAATTATTCTCCTAATATATTAATTAGGGCTTTGGAAACAATAAAAAATTTATTCATTCCTTATTTAAACTAGGTAGAAAATCCTAATAATTAGAATTATTATAGTGAGATTATTCTTCTTCCCAAGTTATTCTTTTTCCTTTTCTTACTTTGTTATAGTTAATTTAATCATTACCAATAAATAACTAAATTAATTATCAATAAATTTATTAGTTAAAACTTAATATCACCGCACTGATAAATATATAAAATATACCACATACTAATTATCCGTTAGGTTTATGTCATCTATACAATTAAATTTGGGTATCCTATTCCTAATCATTCAGAAATTAATAACTATATTAAGTTAGAAAAGTACATCTATAAAGATTTAATACATTGGTGATTGTGATATGGATTAAGTTGTATATTATTCGTATTATTTTTATAATGATAGTAAATTGTAACCTTTGATAGTTATTAGGTAATATTATTAATATAATTACTATATTTATAAAAAAATTACATGTAATTATCTTATAGGTTACATGATTGTGCTAACTTTCTGCACACTGCGTATAATTTATCCACAATATGGTAATAATATGAAGGATACAGTGAAATATATTGACAGTATAATTTTTTAATAAAATATATAATAAAATATTCTCTTTAAATTTTATTAAATCAAACTTACTATGAATTGCTTCAAAGAAATTATTAAGATAGAAAAATCAACATATTTGTTTTATTTCACTTTGAACATCTTTTTCCGCCCTTCTTGTTTTTTTTTTCTTCTTTAAATAAGCTTTTGTTTTTCTTATTAGGTGACAATAGTTATCTTTGTGAAGCTACAATAGAGAGTTATTTTATCTTTTTAAAAAATTAATCTTAAATTGTGATGGTAGATAAGTTTCTCGGGCAGTAAATATTTATTTTAGACTAATAAATATTTTTTTTTGGTAATGTCAGATTATCAAGTAAGTTTCTTCTAAGCTAATACTTCAAAACGTACTTTACGTTTTTCAATCTTAAATCTTCAAGGATTACGTATTCTTGTTGAAACTCAAAAGGAAGCATAATGGCATGTGAAATTAAAGTGATAAAATTATGAAACAAAAATAAATTCTAAGTTGAACATATCAACAGATGATTGATTGACTTCTATATGATAATTTTCTTTATTGAGTTAGCTATATAAGGTCAACAATCATATTTTTCATAAAAATATACTTTTCTTTTATTACCCAAACATAAATTTTCATATAATTTTAGAAGTTTTATTCATTAAGTTATGGTACAAGCGCAACGCGTGTACCTGTAGACTAGTATACTATATTAAAAGTACGAAGAGGAATGTCGTCCCTAAAAATTTTATTTTTATACATTTACGCTTTTTCCTTATATTTAGGAATAACCATTTAATTATTCTCCCAATATTTAGTAATAGTTATATAATTATTTACTGTAACGATCCGACCGGTCGTTTTGAGCTCTAGCGCGTTGTTCAGCGGTGTGAGGCCATGAGCAGCTTCATTTTAGGTGTTATGACTTGTAGGTGTGGTCGGAATTGAATTTCGGGAAGTTTAGAGTCAATTTGGAAAGAAAAATTACTTAAGTTGGAAGAATCGATTAAGATTGAATTTTTGAGTAAATGACCTCAGAATCAAAATTTAAAGGTTCCAGCAGGTTCGTATGATGATTTCGGACTTGGGCTTATGTTCGGATCAGGTTTTGGATGACCTGGGAGAATTTCGGCGCATATTGTAGAGGTCAACATTTTAGAAGAAATTTCATAAGTCTGGGTTGAAGTGCATTTCAGTGATATTGATGTCCGTTTGGGGTTCCGAGTCTGGGAATAGCTCCGTATGGTGATTCTGGAGTTGGGAGCGCGATCGGAAGTGTATTCGGAGGTCCGTAGGTTATTTTGAAGTCATTTGGCTAAAGATAGGAATTTGAAGGTTTTTGAGAAATCCGACCGGAAGTGAAAATTTTGATATCGGGGTCGGAATGCGATTCCGAAAGTTGGAGCAAGTCCATAATGTTGAATGTGACTTGTGTGTAAAATTTGGGGTCAATCGAACGTGATTTGATAGGCTTCGGCATCGAATGTAGAAGTTGGAAATTTTAAAGTTCATAAAGATTGAATTGTGATGCGATCCATCGTTTCAATGTTATTTGATGTGATTTGAGGCCTCGGGCAGGTCCGGATTATGTTTTGGCACAGGTTGGTGCAATTGTATGGGTTCCGGGAGCTTCGGGTGGATTCCGGGTGGTTGATGGATCAAATTTGAAGTTGAGAGAAAGCTGAGGCTGCTGTCATCTGGTGTGACCGCACCTGCGAGGTTTTGGCCGCAGGTGCGGCTAACGTGTCACAGAAGCGAAAAAGGATGGCTTGGCTGGGGACCGCAGGTGCGAGGTTATTTCCGCACCTGCGAAGGCGCATATGCGGACGAGGGAGCGCAGGTGCGGAGCCGGCTGGGGAATGAGGAAGCCGCAGGTGCGAGAGTTTGGTCGCACCTGCGGGCTCGCAGGTGCGGGCGTAGTAACCGCAGGTACGGAGGGACTGGAGGCAGTGAAGTGTTTTAATAGACGGGTTTTGGCCATTTCTTCTCATTTTTCTCCTGTTTGGGCGATTTTTGGAGGGCTTCAAGAAGGGATTTTTGTTATCTATGTCAAGGTATGTTGTTTCTACTCATTCCAAGTTAAATACAAGGTTTATACATGGATTTGGACATGAAAAATTGTGGAAAAGTTGGAAATTTTGAAGAAAAACCTAGAATTTGCATTCTTGGATTTTGAGCACGAATTTGAGCATGAAATTAGAGTAAATTGTATATTTGAGTTAGTAAGGCTATGGGGTAATCATTATTCAAAAAGTTTAGGAATCCGGGCACGTGGGTCTGAGGGTAATTTTGTCAACTTTCCGAGCGGAGTTGGGAATTTATATAAATTAAATTGTTATAAGTATTAGAGTATATTTTCATTAGTTTGCCCGTTATTTGGATAGTTTTGGGGCGTTGTGCATCAATTTGAGTCGTCAGAGCGGCTTAGAGGCCGGTTATGAATCTTCGGATCGAGGTAAGTCTCCTTTCTAACCTTGTGAGGGGGAATTGTCCCCATATGTGAACTAATACTATTTGTGGGGGGCTACGTATGCACGAGGTGATGTGAGTCCGTGGGTAGCTACTATCATGCTCTTGTCTGGATAGTCTAGGACCCACTAGCATGCTTTACTTGTTGTACTTGAAATTTTTCTAATGAAATTAGACTGTTAATATTATCGAATTAGTAACTGAATACCTAAGAAGGTTGAAATTTATTTTCCTTAATCATCTGGAAAGAGAATTGATTTTTTCCGGGATAATTATTTTCCCGATAAAGCATGTTTTAGTTGTCATACTTGTAACCTTACTGATAAATTTATAATATTTAAAACCTTATCGAACTTGGCAAATGAATTTCCAGAAAAGATTTAAATATCATCTTCGTGTCCATTAAAAGGGAATTTTATCACTTCCTTGAGTAACTGTTTTCCTAACAAAATGTGAATTTATTGTGTGAATGTCTGTATTTATGAGTACCTGAGTCGCATATATGATTCGCGAGCAGGGTAACTGTATTATTTATATATAACCGCGTCGCATGATCGATTCGTGAGCGGGGTAATAGATGCATCTATGGTTCGAGTCGTTCGACCCTTCGGCAGTGCACAATTTATTATTATTGGTTCGCGCCGTTCGACCTTCGGCATTTCTTGCGCATGATATTTACTGCGTACCTGCTGTGATTTTTGCCTGACTACTGGCCTGGAAATTTAAAATTGTCAACTGAAATGATGAGGATTTAAGAATATTAAATGTGAAAGAAGTTGCTATTTCCTGTCGCTACTTGTTAAATTGCCTATTGTATCCATGCTTAGTGTCACCCTTGATTTCATTAAATTGACTGCTAGCAAGTGTCAAACTCGACCTCTCGTCACTATCTCTCCGAGGTTAGGCGGGATACTTACTAAGTACACATTGTTTTCGTACTCATGCTGTCACACCTCTTTTTTCCATGCAACCTTATTACGAGGTTGGTGAAGAGTTTTTCCAATCAAAGTAACGTTTTGAAAAGGGATTATTTATTATTTAGAGTCGCCACTTGGAATTGAGTTTTGGTGTTCCAAGCCACCTTTTATCTTGAATCCCTTAACAAAGGATGGTTTGACTCTTAATTTATGGTCTACGAAAACAGAAGACTGAGTAAGGAATTCTGTTGACCGAGGGGAAGGTGTAAGGCACCCCTCGAGTCCCGCGGTTCTAGCACGGTCGCTTTATTGACTCATGTAAGGCTTAAATCAATTTTTAGCTATTCTTGTATTTTATTGATCATGGCTTATTTATTACCGCTTAATTAATTATTATATTTTTATTAGTTGTGTTTACCAAGATGAGAACACACACAAGGTACTTCTTTGAAATTAACTATTAAACCAAAGGTACGGAATATACACGTGGTTATAACATAATTACTTTTAAATCTAAAGGCATCGAGACGCGGAATGCGCACATGATCCTTTTATTATTTAAGCATATCAACCCAAGGTTCGGGTATGAACACATGGGCTAATATTTCAAGTACGTCTAAAATTTTCTAACGTATTTAAAGT
>ML394729.1:3889-21389 GCA_005239525.1 Nicotiana knightiana
CCGGCTTTAGGGGGCAAACGCCCGGCTATCGCCCGGGTGTCTCCTTTTGCGTATTTTCGACGTATTTGCATCCCTTTAGCTCCGTTTCCATCTCCAATTCACCTACACATGAAATAAACTCCATTAAGCACATAACAAGTGTATTTTTATCATTAATGCACCTCAAATATAAGGTATATCACATGTTAAACTATGCAATTTAGTCTCGCATCAGTGGTATAGGTACAACCACCCCTCGAAGTTGAGGTAGCCGCATCAAATCCGTTCGAAATCGAAGTGACAACACCTGCAGCTACACCTGCTCAATTTGAAGTAGAAGTAACCATACCCTTCACTGTGACGGTAGCATCCACACCACCTTTTAAATCTAATGTCGTACCTTGGGATTATGTTACCGAAGCCAGGAGGAAAAGGAAGACAAAAATGGAAGATTCTGGTGTTGCACAAGGGATGACCAAAATCGGAAGAGTCTATACACCTGAGAATTTGGGAGGAACAAGTAAGGAAGCTACTGCCAGACAACCCATCATTGAAACTGGTCCGGATGATCTTTGGAGGAAGGTACAGGCAAGGGAATATTTTTTGGTAGACCATCTAAACAAAATTACCGCCCAGATATCCATCCTATCACTGCTGCAAAATTCCGAGGCGCATAGGAATACTCTGATGAAGGTGTTGAATGAAGCGTACATGACCAACAATATCACCAGTGGGGAAATGTCCAACATGGCGGGGCAAGTGCTGGAGAGCCACAAGATCACCTTTCACGAAGATGAGTTGCCGCTAGAGGGATTGAGCCACAATAGGGCACTGCACATCACAGTGCAATGTGAGGATAAGTTCATTGCTAGGGTTTTGATAGACTGAGGATCCAACCTCGACATCTGTCCATTGACAACTCTAAAAAGGTTAGGCAAGGGTTTACATTAAATACGAGCAGGAACTATGAATGTGAAGGCGTTCGATGGGTCGCAAAGAGCCACAATTGGGGAAACCAATTTATGCTTGCAGATGGGTCCTACTTGGTTCGATGTTGAATTTCAGGTGCTAGACATATCTGCCTCCTACAATTTGTTGTTAGGAAAACCTTGGATACATGATGTTGGGGCTGTTGCATCCACTTTGCACCAGGCTGTGAAATTTGAATGGAATCATCAAGAAGTAATCATTCATGGAGATGGGAGTAGTCCCATTTATACCAACCAAACTGTTCCAGTCGTGGAGAATAGAAGGAAGTTGGGCAGAGAGACTTATCACCGCATCGAGCGCGTCAATGCAATTGAGAAAGATTAATGGCGGAGAAGAAAAATAGAGAGCATACTGGCATGGTCGGGGTATGAACCCAGAAAAGGGCTTGGGAAGAAACTCCAAGGCATTACCAAGCCAATACAACTAATCGTCATGGTATAACTTTTGGTCTTGGATATCCGTATACCTGGCAAGAATATGACGATTGGTCGCCACGACGACGTGGTCCCTATTACCTTCTTGAGCAGCCAGTGCCACATCTGAGTCAATCCTTTCATCAGGCCGATACAATATGGGGATCCGAAGAAGAAGAATCTTTGGCGGGGATAAGGAACCTGTTCTTGGAAGACGAAGATATGGACTTCAATGTGATAATTGAGGAGGAGGAGGAGGAAGAAGGCCTTATCATTCAGACAGTGGAGAGGGGAGCATTTCTCAGAAACAAGACCCCCACACCATCCAGGACCAGACGAGTCCCGGGGTAGCATGGCTACTAGTGTTATTTGAAAAACAATTCTTTTGAGCATTTTGTTTCAAAAACATCTTTCTTTCAGTATTTTGTTTTGGAAAACATTGTTTGAAGTCATTTAAACGCTACTTTGTTCAAAATTTCAGCTATTTATCAATAATTTGATTTTTTTTATCATTATCTTTCATATTTTTCCTATACAACATTACTATTTCTTACCTTGATGAACCAACGACTGTGACATGTAATGAGACAACGCAACACTAGGATAGTGATTCAGAAGAGACAGAAGAAGAAGATGTGATACCTGAAGAGATCGTCAGAGAAGTTGAGAACTTTGAGAACAAACCTAAGTCCAACCCGGATGAGACTGATGTAGTCAATTTGGGGAGATTCTTAAACCATCAAAGAAACTCACATAAGCATCCACTTGTCACCGTCAGAGAAGGAAGAATACACTCACTTTCTGAAAGAATAGGAGGACATTTTCGCATGGTCGTATGATGACATGACCGATTTGAGCACATCTATAGTGACTCATAAATTGCCTACCAATCCAATATGTCCGCCAGTAAAGCAGAAACTCAGAAACTTCAAACTAGACATGAGCCTAAAAATCAAGGAAAATTGAACTACGCTTGACCTGATTCCCGTTTAAGAAGGGATACGTAGGCAGCCCTGTGGGTTCGGTCACAATTCAATAAAATTTCCATTTTACCCCATAATCAGAAACTGGGGCAGAATTTTGAGGACCCTCAAAATTTCGAAGCAAATTCAGCCAACGACATTGCATGCAGAGCAGCCAAAAGATCATTTAGATAACTAGGGCAGAATTTTGAGAAGGACCCTCAAAATTCTATGGCAAGGAGGTCGTAATGTCTCGGATAACATCACAGTCACTGGTTCATTAATTGATTTCTTAATTTGCATATTACTATGTTTTTGAAAACCATACCTGCGTACTTTTTGTAAAGAATTGTTTCTAGCCAAGTGCTACCCATGGTGACTAGAACAGGACCCTCGGGCAGAGTGGAGAAAAGAAAGCAGACGAAGTCACGAACCAACCTCCCTCGTAATACTCACAAATTTTCTTTGGATGCAAGAATAGATCATCGTCATAAGCATCATCACAACAACAGAACCGCCGGGCATAAACATATTTCCAGCTAAGAATACTTCACTCGTACTCTTACATTTTCATGAGACTTAGCCCTGTCTCAATTCTTGCATGAGGCTAAGCGCTGCCTCCTTATTTGCATAAGGCTAAGCATTGGCTTCTCCCTACATGAGACTAAGCACTGTCTCGATCCTTGCATGATACTAAGCCCTGTCTCAATTCTTGCATGAGGCTAAGCCCTGCCTCTCTATTTGCATAAGTCTAAGCACTGCCTTCTCCCCGCATGAGACTAAGCATTGTCTCGATCCTTGCATGAGACTAAGCCCTGTCTCAATTCTTGCATGAGGCTAAGCCCTGCCTCTCTATTTGCATAATCTAGGCACTGCCTTCTCCCTAGATGAGACTAAGCATTGTCTCGATCCTTGCATGAGACTAAGCCCTGTCTCAATTCTTGCATGAGGCTAAGCCCTGCCTCTCTATTTGCATAATCTAAGCACTGCCTTCTCCCTAGATGAGACTAAGCATTGTCTCGATCCTTGCATGAGACTAAGACCTGTCTCAATTCTTGCATGAGGCTAAGCTCTGCCTCTTTATTTGCATAAGGCTAGCATTGCCTTCTCTTTGCATGAGACTAAGCCATGTATCAATTCTTGCATGAGGCTAAGCCCTACCTCCCTATCTGCATGAGGCTAAGCACTGCCTTCTCCTTACATGGGACTAAGCACTATCTCAAGCCTTGCATGAGACTAAGCATTGTCTCCCTTCACACAAATGTTGCTCTATTTCAAACCTTGCATTATTCTTTCACGACTAAGCTCTGCTCCCAACTCTACGCAAGACTAAGCTTTGTCTTGTCATTATTTCTGGCATCATGTCTCTGGATCTCATGGGTTGATATATAGCCAATTTTTCCAAAGGCGTCATAGTCCGAAGGCGTAATCCTCATAGCCGAAAGACACCATGCCATGGCCTGAGGATCTCTCAATCTTTCACATTATTATTCAAAGGCATCATGGTTCGGAGCACCATCTTCATAGCCCGAGAACATCATTTCATGGCCTGCGAATTCCTTACCACATAATTCATGGCCCGGGACATCATGGTCTAAGGACGTCATCCTCACCGAACAAAGACAATCTTCATGGTCCAAAGGGAATCTGCATCATGTTTAAATTTATGAAAATATATATATGCGCATATTGTGTTTTGAGTTTGCAGGAGATCCGGAAGCAATCGTTATCCTAACGGGAGCAATATATGCTCCAGTTCTCACCCAATGCCCATATCCTCCAAGTATTTCAAACATAACTGATCATCATCCGTTAACCAGTCTCACTTAGCCATAACCATTTTCAAATCCCGATTGATCCAAGCCGGAATATTATGTCCACTCTTACAATAACTCTACCGGTTCATTTCACCGTTGAATCCAGAACTACACACGGCCTGATTCCTGTAAGACCAGGGATATGTAGGAAGATAAGAAGCCATAGTGTGGCCTATATCTTTCAAATCACCCCATTTGGTCAAAAATCAGTCATCATTTCTTTACCCGACAACTCTTTCAACCTTCCCGGGCAAAGAGGGGCAGTTGTTAATACCCAATTTTTCCATAATATATTTCAAATATTCATATATAATTTCAAAAGAGTGCATATGCATCATCATTTGATTCATAAACACATACAAGTATTTTTCCTAAATTTTTCCTTAATTTTAAAGATTTTTAAATCAATTTATTCCCATAGTTTATTAAATAAATAATCATTAAATGCATCAAAAATAATTTTATGATGATTTTATCATCTAACTTCATCATTTATACCCATATTAAATTTTAAATATTTTTGGTGCATTTATTATAATTGCATTTGCATTTTTAAGGCTAAAATTACACATTTTGCAATACTAGCCCATATACACTTATAATTACTTTATCTATGAAAAAAATAACTTTTTTGTATTTTTATAGTGATAAATAATTGTTTTAAACTATTTTTATGCACAAATACTATTTTCACTATTTTATTTATCATTTTTACAAATTATTTTATTAATTAAAAATGAGTATTTAACTAATAGCCCTAAATTCCTCCTATTTTTTGGACCTAGGCGACCCAAACCAGACCAAGTTACCCAGCCCAACACCCAAATTTCCTAGCCCAATAAACCCCATCCCAAAATCAACAACCCAGTTACTCCTACCCGGTCGCGACCTGTGTATCGACCTGCCCCGTTCTCATTTAATCCTGGTTGTTGATCTCTAAGATCAACGACCCTCATTCAATACCTCCTTTTAACTAACCAACCCTAACCCTAATCCCCTCATTCCCTCTCACCCACCGTCACAAAACTCTCTCAACTCCCCCTTTCTAAAGAACCCTAACCCTAGCCGTCACACACCAAATCGCCTCTCCTAATCCCCCTTCTAATGGGATTTCCTTCTTATTTCCTTACCATATTAGTATATTCTCGCTACTGGTCGATTCTTTATGTTACTTAGTACTTGCCTAAACATGGCAAGTACTATCTCTCCGATTCTGTTCTACTTCCGGTATTTGGACTATATTTCGTTTGATTTTGCATGTTTTCTTTCCTTGTTTTGTTGTTTATTTTACTTTGTTTCCTTATATGTTTGCCCAATTTTTCTTTTTGTCAATATTCATCTGGCCCTAATTTAGGGTTTTCAAATCTCTTTAGATCGGACCTAAATTAGTTTGATTCTCTGATTTTTAGTGTTATTCGTGTCTATATTCATCTATGCTACTGTTCTTATGTATATTCCGTTGATATTTGTTTTCCTAAAAAAACTAGGGTTTACTTTGTTTTTCTTCAAATCTAATTCTTTAATGATGTGTGTACCGCTTCCTTATTTGTGATTAATTTTATAATTTTCCTTGTTCACTCGATTCAATTCTGCTACTATATAAACCCATCCCCTTTCCCCTTTAAGAAAGAGCTAGAATCATTGTAATCTCACTAAGAAATTTAAGATTTGGCTCTGTGTTCTCTTTGTTATCTCGTTCTATCTCTGGTTTTGGCCGGCTGAAAGCCAAGGCCAAATATTATGGGTTCTCGACTATTGTGGTGTTATTCTTGCTTTTCTCGCCTAAATGGTGAGTTACTGTACCTTGGCTATTTTATTCTTATGCATTTGTGACCTGTGACTATGATCCAGTGTGTTTAAAGTTTACCTTTTGAGAATGATTCTGCCAATTTCATGTTTGTTCGAGTCTCTTTAATTCTCTAATTAATATTGTTAGTTATGAGACTCTTTGTTTGAATAATGTGAATCCTCTTAGGTGTTAGCTTAATTTCTTCCTGTATACAACTTTGTTAGTTCTGCACTTGCCTGAATCTTTAGTAACCTCTTAGGGTAATACTAGAATATTTATTAGTTCATTTATTCTGAATCTTTACAAAGTTTGTCTTGTTATGCTTGATCAGTGTTAAGCCATTTTCTGTCACTCATGTATCCTGATAACTTGTCCTTTAACATGTCTTTAATTCGTTTTGATTCCATACAATTGTTTGACTTTTTTCTTTCATACCATGTCTAAATACTGTTTGTGAGCAAACAAAGCTTGTCCTTAATACTAGCATGTATACCTAACCAATTAGAACTTTCAGAGCTTAACTAATTAAGTATGCATTTGAGCATGAACAAATCTTGCCAATTTGTTTTCTTAGACCCTTCAATGTAATTCTGCCTATGTGTTCAAATCTTGATATCTACTATTCTGTGTTTTGAAATCTGTTATGTTGGCTTCCTAAAATGAAGTATGTTTCAAAATCTGTCCCTTAATCATTGCCTCATTTTATGTGCTGCTTATTCCCATGCTTAGGTCCTTTAGTTTCTATCCTTAACCTCACTAGTGTGAGCACTGCTCGGGGTCCATGTGAGACCCTTGTGAACTCTAACGCACTGGGGTTTGGTTTCTAATCTCCTTTGAACTATTTCCGAGCATTTGTTCTTTAGTATGAGAATTTCCCTGGGTCCTTGAAGCCCTTGAGAACTTTGACACACTAGAGATTTGGGTTTTGTGTTCTATGGGTGAATCATTCACCACTGGTTATTGTGTATCCATGAACATAAGCCTTGGAGCTGTTATGGGTTGAAGGACTGGGTTGTTCAGGTGTATTTGGTCTTGTTGAAGGCTCTCTAAAGATTTACTTTATATTTTGTAATTCATTCATTAACTTTTGTCTGTAATAATATTTGTAATAAAACTTTTGAGGAATTTAGTAAAATTGGGAAGGGCTTCTTATTTTCATTTGCAAAGTCGGGTAGAAATCCCGCCTATTGGGTCCCTATTTGTGTTGTTGGTTCTGCTTATAAGTTCCATATTATGTTGTTGAAATACTATAGGTTCTATATTGTGTTTACATGCTAGAAATCTTGCTTATAGGAATAACGTTGTGATCTGTTAGAAATCATGCCTTTAAGTGTACCAATTTGCCCAGTAATTGTGTGTTAGCAACCATGCCTATAGGATCAATACTAGGCTTAATTTTTTTTGGCCCAATATGTGTAAATTCCTGCTTATACATTGTCTAATGATATAAAACATGCATATAAGATTAAAATCAGTTCAATTCTAGAAATCATGCTTATAGGGTAAAAAACAGTACACTTGTATAAATCATGCCTATAGGATTAAAATCAGTTCAATTCTAGAAATCATGCATGTAGGGTTAAAAGCAGTTCACTTATAGATATCATGCCTATAGGGTTAAAAGCAGTTCACTAGTAGAAATCATGCCAATAGGGTTAAAAGCATTTCACTTGTAGAAATCACGCGTGTAGGGTTAAAATCAGTTCAACTATAGAAATCATGTCTATAGAACTCGATTAACTAATTCCGAATATACTTATGTGATTATACTGTCAATCGCCTAGACAACATGCCTATAGGATTAGACAAATAATTCTGAACATATTCTTGTGACTTGCCATTATTTACTTTTGTATAAAACGCCTAGATACTACGCTATGCTAAAATCAGTAGGCAAATATATGTAGGTTCTACTAATTGCACTAAGAAACTGATTATATATACGACTGCCTGTTTGTTCGTTCAACATCACATAGATATCCTGCCTATAGGGTTCTGCGATTAATAAATCTACTAAAGTTAATCAGTTGCGTGCATTTGCTGTTTCTATGTGGAGGCTAATTTGAGCCCACATTTGTCTCTATTTGAAAGTCTTAATTGTTTTGTATGTCGCTTAGTATTTTAATTTTGAGAAACTTAGGTCAAGTCTAGAACCATTTAAAATAGAGGCCACAATGCCTCCAGGACCATAGGTAAGGGACGGGTAATGCACGCATAGGACACGAGTTAGAATTGATTAGAGCGCTTTAGGTAAAAACTCAAAGATAGTAATCGGGTAGCAGGAGATGATAGTCTGTGCCCGCTGAATAATATGAGTAACTCCCCCGTCTTGGGGGAGTTACGAAGTATTATTTATGTTGAACGGGTGATCATATAGGCTAAAAAACTTAGGACCCCCCATCCCTATTAAACCATTCCTCGCTTTTCTTGTTTAGACTAATTCACGTAAGTTAAGTTCGGCGGGGACCCACCGTTGTGGACCTAGAGGGGTGCCTAACACCTTTCCCTCAAGGTAATTTGAGCCCTTACCCGATCTCTGGTGATGCAAACTGGTATAATCTGATTTATTTGCTATAGGTGCCCTACCGCACCTTAATCCGTTAGGTGGCGACTCTCCAACAACCAATTCCTTTTTCCTTCTCTCAAAAGGAGTTGCCAAATGTCGAAACCCGATTTCGCGAGAAAAAGGGGGCGCGACAAACCCCAAAAATATGAAGACCTTTTCAAGTCTACAACTAAGGGGGAAGAAACTATTTCATCTGCATAGAGCAGGTAACATCTGATTCTAAATTTACATCTGAAATAATGTATGAGGTTGCTGCAAATCTAGAAATAGATTTGTTCTGGTAGGAAATGTGACTGGGGTAGAGAACGTTAAGTCTGGGAAAATTGGTGGTAAAAATAAAAAGATAAAAAAAAGGATAGTGAGGGTGTTCAAGGCGATGTGAGGGGAATGGGACAAGAAGTGGCTGAATATTCACTCACTCCTATTGGTTTGACTGAAGAAACATGAGTATGAAAGTATAAAGTGAAGAATCTGCTGGAAAAAAGAAAGTGTGAGAGAAAAGGGGGACGTGGGTATGGAGAAGATGCTTAGGGGTTGGTTAGATTGGGGAAGAATGTTCAAGAACCTGTTCCATCTGTGCAGGAACCCCTCGAGGACCTACTGAGAAAAGTGTCTGACAATTATAATCCTAAGAAGAAGAAGGGTTCAGGAGTTAAAGTCCCTGGTACTGCTATAGCAAACAAGAAGAGAAAGGCTTCCTCTTTTATCCCTATAGAGACTCCTCCTACAAGAGCAAGAGCTACAAGGAGTCACAAGAAGCAGAGCGAGGCTGAACTGGAAAAATCCCTAGAAGAAACTAAGAGAAAAGCTACTGCAAAGGGAAAAAAGAAGGTTTGAGCATGTTGAGGCAGTTGAAATTGAGGAGATGGACCTGGTTCTTCGTGATGAAGATGAGGCATAAGAAATGGAGGTTGTGACTCCAAAGTCAAAGAAAATCAATAGTTCCACAAAGAATTCTGTTTCAAAGACAAAGTTTGCAGAACCCTCTACCTTGGCTAAAAGATTCAGTTCTGCCGTGAATTCTAGAAAAGTGAAAATGGTGGAAGAAGGAGAGAGAAAGAAGAAGAAGAAGAATCTGATGCATAGAAGGACAAGATGGTTAAGTTTTGGAAAAGTGCCATCTTGAAAGGTAGACTCCTCAGGAACTTGGAGGAGGAATGCATGATGCTGGTGGTGGAAAAGTTATAATTGTAGGGTTGGAAGGACATGGTCCTTTAGATGGATGGAAAGCTTGCCAGCACTGATATTGTGGAGTTCATGACAAATTGTGAGATAAAAAATGGCAGAGTCACCAGTGTGGTGAATGGGGTGACAATGAGTTTTGATGACAAGGAACTGGGAGGGATCTTAGGTGTACCTGGTGAAGGGTACAATGATTACAAGAGACTCAAAGGGTCAAGTATAGAGAATCTCTCTACATCCCTTGCCATTACAAGGAAGTTTGGTGACAATGAAGAAGAGCTTCAACCCAAGGCTATATACAAAAGTGGGATGAAGCCACCCCATAGAGTGTTGTTCGAATTTGTTAACAAAGTTGTGTTGCCTAAACAGGAAAGGAGGCATATTTCCACATTCATGGACCTGGTCCTTGTGGAATGTCTAGACAGTGGAAGGCAAATCAATTGGACTGGATTTATCATCCAACTTCTTGATAAGGTTCTGACTGGAATCAAAACTAATGCCATACCTTTATCCTCACGGCTATACTTGCACACTTCAAGGTACCTATCAAGAAATGAGAAGTTGGTACAAGCAATGGTCACTTTGGGGCTAACACTCTGACTGCTTGTGACTATGAAATCCACACCACTTCCAAAGAATCTGGTTCATCCAAAAAAGTACTTGTGAATAGCAAAGTGCGAGCCTTGGTGCAAGAGAGTGGGGCTAAGGATGCTGAAATTGAAAGGCTGAAGAAGAGGTTGGCAGAAGTAGAAACAAAGAGAGATACTCTCAGAACTGAGCTTGCAAAGGAGAAGGACAAGAATGATGGTCTTCATGATATGCTGAAACTGCTCCATGCCAAGAACCAAGAACATGGTCCATCCCTGCCTTAAAACCTTAGTAGCCTAGTTAGACAAACCAATGACCTGGATGAGATTTCCTTTTTATCTTCTTGCTCATGATCCAGTATTTTTATTTCTCTTTATGCTCTGTGAATGAATAGTATCAATGATAATCAATTATTTTTATGCTCTAGCTGATAGCTGATGCTTCTTAGATGGATAATATCATTATATTGATAAATGATGTTTGACTTCATGGTTGCATTTGAAGTAGCCTCGATGGCCATGAGTAACTTCTGTTAAAGTCTGATTATCTAACTTAATTATACAACTTTCGATGATGCCAAAAGGGGGAAGATAGGTTGAGCATTTATTTTTGGACTGTGATGTTTATAACCTAATGAATCTGGTCCTTGATGATTTGCGTCTTTAAAATGGAGAGTGTTCTAACATTGTGTTGATGTTGAGCTGAGTTGACACATGGCCTATGTTTATGAAAAGCACAGAGTTTGTCATCATCAAAAATGGGGAATTTGTTGGCCCAAGTGAAGTTTATTTTGATGATTGATAAAGGAACTCAAGCATGAACCAAGTCTACACACAGTGTACACAGACACGGGTAGGTTCAAGCAAAAGGCATACACGTGAAGGAGATAAGCTTAAGTGGTTATATATGATATCTACTTAGCGAAAAGGTTGCATAGGTGATAAGGAGAAGGACTCCTTGCTCGAGAGAACTCTATCCTAGATAAGGGAGGAGTTAGAGGTTGAAGATAACTAGAACTCTTCCACCAAGGAAGAGTATAGCATTGGAGCTCTAGTTATTTCCTATTCTACTAACTCTATAATTATAGGATGTTCTCATTGTACATGTACGCACAAACACTGAAGTTAAATGTGAGTTGAGAGCAAAATAGCAAGGCCGTTTGCAAACAACTCTTGTGTGATTCAAGTGTGCGAACCTGAAGCTACATGAACCAGATAGAAGAACTAGTTCCAAGTGTCTGTCTTTTATTTTAGTTCAATTATAGTAGGGCTTTTCAAATTGTACCTTTTAGCTTTATCTAGAGGCAAGTGTATAAGGTACTATGAGTATTCAAATTAGAGTTAACTTGAATTTGTCGCAACAGTTAGAGGCTGGTTTCCACAACGAGATTAGAGGTAATCCTTAGGTTTACAAAGAGTTTTGTAAATGTTATTTTGGATCAATGATTTAGTGAAGTGTTGGGGGAAAATTCTACTGAGTAGTAGGTCGTGATTTTTCACCTTTTGAGCCGGGAGTTTTTCACGTAAAAATACTTGTGTTTTTTACTTTCCGCATTTGCTATTTCTGTAATAGTAGTATAAGGAACACATAGAAGAACCAGGTCCTTATATAATCAGTGCATGTAAAAATTGGACATCACACAAATCACTCTGTCCCCTCTTTTGTGGCATTGAAGTGCAAAATATCATAACATGCATCACCACAAAAATACACCTTCCAATATGTTCTTTGAGTTTTTTCAAAATATATAATTACATTGGAAACGTTCTATCATTATTATTTTTTCAATCTGGTAATCTCTTATGAATATTAACTTGAGCATCAGAATAAACTCCAATTTGGATGCTTATTGCTAATAATTATTTCTGTTTTGCAATGGACAAGCTTGGGTGCTGAACTTAATGACACCGTAGTAGGACCAAGCTTCAAGGAACCCACTTGGATTTATTGAAACAAGTTAAGTTGCAACATGCAACTAATCTGACCTTGTTTTGTTAGCGGGCTGAATCTACTTTGAACGAATTAAATAAAACAAAGTTTACATCTAGTACATCTAACATCTTTAATATTGGGTCGAGCAAAACGTGACATAAATTGGAATGGGAAAAATACCTTTAATTATTTTTAGAATGCACTTATGACGACTCTGGACAAATGGTCATTTGAGATATATCTTTAGCCCACCGTTCAAGAAGGGGAATGAGATATTAATTTGGTATTTTTGCATAAATAACTTATCATATTCATTGTTTAATATTTTTAGCTGTATTGAAGAGAAAAAAGGTATTACACGTGGAATATTAGTAAGCTGGCGAAGTATGACACGTGGAGCTGTACGAGGCGTGACACGTGGAATTGTTCTAATTCCACCTTCGAGGGAAATCACAAGACAAACAATAAAATGTTATCCAATCACTAACAATGAGGCAGAGTACGAAGCAGTTATTGTAGGTTTGGAACTGGCACGAGAACTTGGTATAGAGCAGATTGTGAACTTGGTCCAGCTGTATTGGTGGAAAAAAAGTATTACACGTGGAATATTAGTAAGTTGATGAAGCGTGATGCGTGGAGCAACGATATAATGACAAGTGGCACATTCAAGTAATGGAATTAAGAATGCAGGGAAGGTATGAAAAAGACATCCATGAGAGCGTACAAAGAAAGGAATCGAGCCTAACAGTTGTCATAGAAGAGGCGTGAGTGAAATGAATAAAGGTTAAAAAGAAGAAAAAATACACGAACCAGAAATAAATAAGGAAGGGGAATCGAAACCGTTATAAGGAATCTATAGCCATAAATATGTCAGTAACGGTTATCCATAATAATGGGCGATCAATACAATTAATGCCCATAATGAATCCGAAATAAGTATGGAAACCATTATGATTGTATGTTCCTATATAAGGATAAATAATTTCATTTGTAAGGACAAGTTACAATTAATACTGAAATACATTTCATTATTCTCTGCTTTATTAAAGTTTCCAGCCTTTATTTTAGGGATTGGTCGTTAATTCATTCCTTATTTCTCTTTAATAATTTTCTCTATTACTCTTGTTATTTTCTATTGAGGAAGTGAAATAAAACTTGGTTATCAGTAACCCGTTTTCTTCTAAATATAGAATTTGATTGAGAAGTCTATTTTTTGGTTAAACAAATTAGTTCCGTTACCGAGAATCTGATAATCTTTTCACTTTCCAAATTCTACTTTCTGACAACCAACTATGTCAACTGTTAACGACAATAACCAGCTGAACATACATAAGGGAACTCCGCCACTCCTCTCCCCAACAGGATCCCCTCGACAATCTCGTGATGGTTCACCTGAAAGATCTACATCACACGCTAGTGATCAACAAGGGGATGAGCAAACTGTCGAACAAGACGCTCTAAAGCAATTAATTGCAGACCACGTGAACAGTACTCTTCAAGCTTTTGTTAGGAGATTTCCTAATACGCCACAAACTCCTCCACCAGTCAATATAACAACATTAGAAAACCCACGCTCGAGGCTAGACAACTATGGAAGTGGAGGAGCTCCCAAAAATCTCGTGATGGGAGGTCAGGTACACCTAATGATATTGACTTACAAAGTTTGGTACTAACTTTGTAGAAACAATTGAAGGAGAAAAATGACCGCATAGAGAAAATACCTGGCTTACCGCTCGTGATCAAAGGAATAGATATTGATAAGTATTCACAACAAACCTGGAAGCCAAGTGCAGTACCTATGCCGATTCCGAAAAAGTTTAAAATGCCTGATATTCCAAAATATGATGGAACAACTGACCCTCCAGATCACATAACTGCGTTCACAACTGGCGTGAAGGGCAAAGAATTAACCAAGCAAGAACTCAAATCAGTTTTGGTTAAAATTTTTGATGAAACACTCGCGAAAGGAAAATTAACGTGGTATTCCCTTTTACCTGAAAACTCCATTAATTCTTTTGCTGAGCATGCATATTCATTTATAAAAGCACATTCGGGAGCTCAAAAAGTTAAAAAAGGATGGAAGCCATCTTTAAGGTAAAACAAAGGAATACAGAGTTACTCAGGGAATTCGTAGAAATATTCCAACGGGAGAGGATGATGTTACCTCGAGTACCTGATAACTGGGAAGATATGGCGTTCACGGTCAATTTAAACAAGAAAAGTTCAGAAGCCACGAGGAGGCCGAATGAAAGTTTGTGAGAATTTCCAGCAACAACTTGGAACGATATGTACAATATGTACAATATGAAGCTGCGGATAGAAGAAGATGTGGTTGCACAACCAAGGGTTGATGAAAGAACATGATCGAGACATTTAGAATCAGAAAAAAGGACAGAAAAGAATAGGTACGAGCCTTACATAGGACTTGGGGGCGATACTCTCAGTCTAAATAAGAGGGCGTACGATTCAACTCAAGTTCGAGGCAAAAAGATATGAGTTCTTCATCTAGATTCAGAAAGGAATGGGATACACGAGGCAACGATTCCACTACACATGCGAGGATTGGAGATTACAACTTTAACGTCAGCACCTCTGAGTTGGTAGCTTTTAAGAGGTATGGGAGATAAGGTGTGATGGCCTAAAGATATGAGGTCAGGTCCGAGAAAAAGGAATCCATATTTCTGGTGTGAATTTCACAATGATCATGGCCATAGAACAACAGACTTCAGATTACTATAGGGAGAAGTTGAGAATTTGTTGAAGCAAGGTTATCTAACTGACATGTTCCGCGAGAAAGGAAGACAATCACATATGAAGAACAAACAAGAACCCATGATACCTCCATCACCAAAAAGAACAGTCAATGTAATATCCGTGGGAGATAAGGTTAATGGTGTAACATATATAGCTGCCAAAAAGACGTCAAAAGTCACAGTCACTCATGGGAAGCGTGTTCGCAAAGTCTTGGATGGAGATAGTATAACATTTGATGATGAAGACGCGGACGACTTGATGATTCCTCATAATGATGCACTGATAATATCTTTACGTGTACATGATACTAATATAACACGAGTTTTGATTGATCCAGGTAGTTCAGTATACATCATTTTGTTAAGAGTGGTAAACGAAATGCAAGCTGGCGACAAGATGATTCCAAAGGCACGATCTTTGTCCGGATTTGATAATTCAAGCGTTATCACAAAAGGAGAAGTTTTGCTCACTATGTTTGCAGAGGAGTTGTGAAGGATACGAAGTTCCAGGTAATAGACGCAGACATGACATATAATATAATTCTGGGAAGACCGTGGATACACGAAATGGATGTTGTCCCATCTACTTTACATCAAGTTATCAAATTTCCTTCATCGTGGGGGATCCATCAAATTCGTGGAGATCATCAAGCTTCAAGTAATATTAACTCGGTGGTAGTTTCGAGCACGGTAGCCAGTGATACAGATGCGAAATAGCAACTATAGTATTCGGTTGAGGATGTTGATGCAAAAGCCTCAACTGAAGACATGCCAGGACAGACCGACGTTGACTCAAGACCAGACGTCATTTAAGAGATAGAAGAAAATGAAAATATTAAGACAACTACTATAGAACTCAAAGCTATGGTGTTGTTTACACATTGGCCAGACAAAAAAGTTCACATCGAAGCGAATTTATGCCCATAAATTAAAGGTAAGTTAATTAAATTTTTACAAGCTAACGCAGATTGCTTTGCTTGATCGCATTCAGCTATGACAAGTGATGACCCACAAACTGAATGAAGACCCATCATATCCACCTATAAAGCAAAAGAAGAGAAAGCAAAGATCCTTCAAAAATCACGTAATCGAAGATGATGTAAAAAAACTTTTAAAAATTGGGTCGATACGAGAGGTAAAGTACCCTAATGGGTTAGCTAATATTGTGGTAGTTCCCAAAAAGAATGAAAATTGGCGAGTTTGTGTAGATTATACTGAGTTAAATAAGGTTTGTCCTAAATATTCGTTTCCTTTGCCGCATATAGATCAACTAACTGACTCTACTGCAGGACATGGACTTCTAAGTTTTTTAGATGCATATCCAGGATATAACCAAATAAATATGGACCCTCAAGATGAAGAAAAAACTTCATTTATCACTGAAAGGGGGACTTACTGTTATAAAGTCATGCCGTTTGGTTTAAAAAATCCTGGAGCCACGTATCAAAGATTGATGACTAAAATGTTTCAAGAACATCTAGGAAAAACTATGAAAGTCTACATTGACGATATGTTGGTCAAGTCTACACAGGCAGGAGATCATTTTCAACACTTGTCAGAAACTTTCGGGATTCTCTGCGAATACAATATGAAGCTAAACCTAGAAAAATGTATTTTTAGCATGGCTTCAGGTAAGTTTTAGGCTTTCTTGTTTCTAACAGGGGTATTGAAGTAAATCCTGCACATATCAAGGCTATCGAAGAAACATCGGATGTACTTACAAGCAAAAAAGAAGTGTAAAAATTAACATGAATAATAGCAGCCCTGGGGGGTTTATATCAAAATCTTCGGAAAAAAGTTTAATTCTTTTTAGTATTGAAAAAGAAAAATCATTTTGAATGGACTAATGAATGCCAACAAGCCCTCAAGGACGTAAAATCATGCTTGTCCAAACCGCCTTTGCTAGCCAAACCAAAAGACGGAGAAAGACTACTCATCTACCTTGTTGTGTCGGAAGTAGCGGTAAGTGCAATATTGGTACGAGAGGATAAAGATAAACAATCTCCAATTTATTATGTTAGTAAATATTTATTAGATGCTGAGACACGGTATACCTATATGAAAAAATTTGCTTTAGCACTTAATCATGGCATTTAGAAAGTTAAGACCTTATTTCCAATGTCATCCTATTTCTGAAATAACTGATTTTCCTTAGTAATATATTGCTAACAAAAATTATCTGGTAGATTAGCTAAATCGGTAATAGAACTCAGTGAGTATTATATCACATATCAACCCAGAACTACAATAAAATCGCAGGTTCTAGCAGACTTTGTAGCAAATTTCAGCACAAATCTAGAACCTGAAGCGGAAAAGGAACTACAAGTATTTACCGGCTCTAATCAGGGGACTTGACTTTTGTTTACCGATGGTTCTTCAAATGTTAAAGGTGAGGGCTTAGGAATTGTTCTAATTCCACCTCCGAGGGAAATCATGAGACAAACAATAAAATATTATCCAATCACTAACAATGAGGCAAAATACGAAGCTATGATTGCAGGTTTGAAACTGGCACGAGAATTTGGTATA